>CAUYLG010016038.1:0-15693 GCA_963573385.1 Cacajao melanocephalus
TAACAATCGAAGTGACAATATATCCACAATGTGGCCTCTGGCCCTGGGAATGTCCGGAGACTCGCACTCCCCTCTCAGCCCGGGAGATGATTTACGGGACCCCCTAAATGTGTGGATCCCTTCACACCCACCCCCGCCACAAACCCATACCCGAAAGAAAGGTATAAAAGGTATTGACACCCTCCCTCCGGGGCCACAGGTTGGAGAGACCTGAGTCCTCTGTGGTCGCCGGCAATAAAGACCCTGCAATTTGGCCTACTTTTGTCTTGGTGTTAACTTTCTATGCTCGGTTCAGTACAACAACTGAATGTTTATTGTCAGTGTGAATCAAAGGTCAGTTTCCCATCCGTCAGCAGCATCAGTCACTAGGCCTTCCTAAAGCCTGTTCTTTTTTTTTTTAATTGAGACTGAGTCTTACTCTGTTGCCCAGGCTGGAGTGCCATGATGCGATCTCAGCTCACTGCAACCTTCACCTCCCACATGCCTCAGCCTCCCAAGTAGCTGAGATTACAGGCACATGCCACCATGCCCAGCTAATTTTTGTATTTTTAGTAGAGCTGGGGTTTCACCATGTTGGCCAGGCTGGTTTCAAACTCCTAGCCTCAAGCAATCCACCTGCCTCGGCCTCCCAAAGTGCTGGGATTACAGGAGTGAGCCACCATGCCCAGCCCTGAAGTCTGTTCCTCAGAGAGCAAGCGACAGAATTTCTGTCACTGGCAATCAAATAAACTGTCTACTTTCTTGGGGTTCTGAGTGTTGTCTGGCTAATTCTTCAGTCTGGGGAAGGGATGAAGACACTTGGGATATTTTTGATGTTTGCAGATTATGTTTTACTTCTTCTTAGCATCATGGCACAGAAGAACATTTATGTTTTTCTACCTAAGAAGTAATCATAAGTGAAAATATTTACAGATGAAATAATACAATGTCTAGTATTTGCTTCAAAATAATCCAGTGTAGGGGAATTGAGGGGAGGTATAGAGGAAACAAGATTGACCATGCCATGTATTGAGTGGGTGATTTTTACATTGGGGTTTTAACAGTACTATTCTCTTCACATGTGTTTATGTGTAAAATTTTTCATAATCAAAAGATGTTTAAAAAGATTGCCTTCTCTGTTTCTTTCTGATCATGCTTACTGCAGTTTTAAGTCTGTTGATCTTCCTGAAGAAACTGCTTTTGTTGTGTTGATTTTCTCTATTATTAAATACTTTCTGTTTTCTATATCCTTAATTTCTGAACTTTCATTATTTCCTTTCTTCTGCTTAGTTTGGATTTAATTTGCCATCCCTTTTCTAGTTTTTTAAGGTAGAAGTTTAAGCCCTTCATTTTAAACCTTTCTGCTCTTATATAAGCATTTTAAAACTATAAATTTTTCTCTAAGTTCTACTTTAGCTGCATCTCACACGTTTTGCGATATCATGTTTTCTCTCGTGATTTATTTTTTTGCCCATGATTTATTAAAAGTGTGTTACTTAGTTTCCAAATGTTTAGTGATTTTTCTATACTTCTTTCTGTTAATGATTCCCAAATTTAACTGCAGAACTTATGTTGTATGATTTGAATCCTTTTGAATTTATCGAGGCTTGTTTTACGGCCCAGAATATGATGTTCTTGGAACAAGTTTTTCATGCACTTTATTATGTATCCTGCTATTGTTGGTAGCGTGTATTTTACATGCCATTGGGTCAAGTTGGTTGACAGGCTTATTCAAGTCCCCTATATACTTACTGATTTTTTGCCTACTTTTTCTATTAATTATTGAGAAAGAGGTGGTAAAATTTCTAAGTATAATTATGGATTTTTCTGTTTCCTCTTACAGTTCTGTCTGGTTTTGCTTCACATATTTCGAAGCTCTATTATTAGGTATATAAATGTTTAGAATTGATATGTTCTCTTCATGAATTGACCTCTTCATCATTATGAAATGAACCTCATTATTCCTGGTAATATTCCTTGCTCTGAAATATACTATGCTTAATATTAATTTAGCCACTTCAACTTTTTTAAAATTAGTGTTTGCACGATATATCTTTTCTCATCATTTCACTTTCAGCCTATCTGTGTCTTTATATTAAAATGAGTTTCTTGTTGGAAACTTGTATTGGGGTATTTATTTTTTATGCAATTTGACAATCTTTTTTTTAAAAATTGGAGTTATTTAAACCATTTACACTTGAAGTGATTATTGATATGGCTAGGTTTAAATATACTATCTTGCTACTTGTTTTTTTTTTTTTTGTACTTTTTAGAAAAAAATTATTGAGATAGAATTCACCCTTTTAAAGTCTATAACTCAGTGGTTTGTTAGTATATTTAGAGTTATACTACCATCACCACTCTCTAATTTCAGAACATTTTTATCACCCCAGAAAGAAACCCATAATCATTAGCAGTCACCACCCCCATACTTCTTACCCTACTACCCTCTGACAATCTACCTTCTGTCTCTATGGATTTTGCCTATTTTATATATCTCATATAAATGGAATCACATAATATGTAATATAGTCATGCGCTGCATAGTAATATTTTGGCCAATGATAGACCATATCACAGATATGATAGTGGTCCCATAAGATTAAAATACTGTATTTTAATTGTATCTTTTCTATGTTTAGATACACAAATACTTGCCATTGTATTACAGTTGCGTATAATATTCAGTACAGTAAAATGCTGTATAGGTTTATAGTCTAGGAGTATTAGGCTGTACCATATAGCACAAGTATATAGCAGGCTATGCCATCTAGATTTGTGTAAGTACATTCTATCATGTCTGTGTGATGACAAAATCTCCTAACACTTTTAAAACATATCACCATTGTTAAGTAATGTGCCGTTGTATATACGATGTATACTGCTTCTCGGCCTTTTGGTTAAGATCAGGTGTAGTACCTGTTCTTACCAGTTTAATAGTATAAAACGTGGTCTTTTGTGTCTGGCTTCTTTCACTTAGCGTAATGTTTTCAAAGTCAATCCATGTTGTTTGCTGTTTGTTTTCTATTGTCCCATCTGTTCTTTTTTTCCAGTTTCCGTCTTTTACTGACTTCATATTAGTTATTATTTTTTTTAAGATTCCATTTTACCTCTTATTAGCTATACCTCCTTGATGTTTTTCTTTTAATAAAAAGCTTTAGGGCTTAGCATAAGCACCTCTAACTTATCATATTTTGCCTTCAAGTAATACTATACCACTTGATGTATAACATAAAAACCTACAGTATACTTCCATTTTTATTATCCTGGCCTTTGTACTTTTATTGTCATTTGTTTGCTATATTATTTTATGTAATTGTATATTTTATTATGTAATATTATATGCATTACTTTATTTTTTTTAAGGTTATAAACTCCATAATATGTTTTCATTACTTTTGCTTAAACAGTCAATAATCCTTTAAAGAGATTTTTAAAATAAGAAAAAAGTGTTTTTTACCTACATATTTACTATTTCTTGTACTCGTCATTCTGTCCTATAGATTGAAATTTCCACCTGGTATAATTTCTCTTTTCCCTAAAGGACTCTGTTTAACATTTCTTACGGTAGTGGTCTGCTGGTGATGAATTTTCTCATATTAAAGTTTTTGTTTTGCTTTTATTTTTGAAAGATTTTTGCTGGCTAAAGAATTCTAGGTTGACAGGCTGGCTGGCTTTCCTTTCTTCCTTCCCCTTTTTTTTCCCTTCCTTCCTCTGTCTTTCTTTTTTCTTTCCTTTTTTCTCTTTTAGTACTGTAGTGATGTTGCTTTCTTCTCTTCTAGCTTGCATTGTTTCTATGAGAAATCTACTGGCATTCTTTGTCCTTCTCTACATAAGGCCATAAGTCTTATCACTGGCTGCTTCTATCATTTTATTTTTATCCTGATTTTAAACAGTTTTATTATGATGTGCATTGGTATGGTTTTCAGCATATTTCTTTTGCCTGGATTTGGTTGTGCTTCTTGGATGTGTCGGTTCATAGTTTTCATTTCATCTGGAGAATTTTCTCTTATTTCTTTACAATTTCTCACCATCCCTTCTCCTTCTCTTCAAGTTCTGGGACTCCAGTTACACTTATATTAGACCTCTTTATATTATCCCACAACTCACTGATCCTCTGTTCACTTTTTTCATTCTTTTTTCTTACTGTGTTTCACTTTGGGTAATTTCTTTAGCAACATCTTATGTGCTATGAATTATAATCCAGTGTGTTTGTCCATGTTAGAGGTGACATTTTTCCTTTTTAGAAGCTAAACTTGGGTTTCTTTCCTTTTTTTTTTCTTCTTTTTTAAAAGGCAGGGTCTTGCTAGGCTGGTCTTGAACTTATGTACTTAAGATTCTTCTACCTTAGCCTCTCAAATAGCTGGGACTACAGATACCACTATGCCACAGAGGTTTCTTTTTCATAGCTTCTTTGTTCTTATACTCATGCCTTCCTCCACCTTATTGAGCATATGCAGCATATTTATAATCGAGGTTTTAATGTCTTTGTCTACTAATTCTATCATCTATGTCATCTCTGGGTCTGTTTCTATTTATCAGTTTTTGTCCTTTTTATTAGTTACATTTTCCTGCTTCTTTTCATGCTTGTTTTTTTTTAATTGGATTTCAGATATTGTGAATTTTATATTGTTGGGTACTAGAGTATTTTGTATTCCTTTAAGTATTTTAGGACTTTGTTCTAGGACATAGTTAAGTTATTTGGAAACAATTTTATCCTCTTGAGGCTAGGCTTTGTAAAGTGGGACCAGAGTGCCTTTATTTTAGGGCTAATTATTCCTGAAGCAATACTCTTCTGATAATTCCATCTGATACCCTATGTTTTAGTAGGACTTTCTACTCTGACTAGAGGGAACATGAACTACTCTTGGCCATTTATGAACTCCAGGGGTATGCTTTGTGATTTCAGTGGGTCCTCTCCCACCTTCCCATTTCGAGTAGTTGCTTCTTATGCATACACAGATTAGTACTCAGCTAAAGACTCAGGAAGCCGTCTGCAGATCGCTGGACTATATCTTTCTTTCCAGTATTATACCTTGCAAATTCTTGCTGCACTGGCCTCCCCAAATGCTGAATTCCGTTTTCTCAACCCCCCAAATGCTGAGCTGTTTGTGTCCCTACTCCTGAAGTCTGGAAACTCATGAGGCAGTAAGTTGAGGCTCAACTAATTTGTTTCCCTTCCCTGGGGATCGCTATACTGTGCTTTTTGTTATGCAATGTCTGCAAACCATTGTTTCATATATTTTAGATTGTTTCTAGTTGTTTAAGGAAGATAGGTAACCCTGGGCTCTGTTATTCCATCATGGCCAGAAGTGGGAGTGTCTAGACCATTATTCTGAACAATTGGTAAATAAAAGGAAAGAATCAAGTGTTTTTTCTACCTGCTTTAAAATAACTGATCCTTAGTATAACAAAATAGTTGATGAGGGGAAGCTTCTCTTTATGAAAGTTTTCTAGGTTGCAATTGAAAAAATGTTGAGAGAATTAGAGTAGAATTAGAATATCCACCATTTTGTAAAACGCTCATAATTTAATGGATCTAGTTAATGATCATAAATCCTATAATGATTTATACAAAATGAAACCTGAATTTTATCCATTTACAGGAAATATAGGGGCAATGGAATATGTTCAATAACATCACAGGAATACATTCATCAAAATGTAGACTGTAGATTTTTTAAATGACATAAATCAATTGCTTCTTCAATAAATAAATAGGAAAAAGAGAGAGAGATGGATAGGGAACCTTTAGTTTAAAGGAGACAGAGACGTAGAAACATATCAACCAATTACAGTGTATGGGCCTTATGTGGATCCTGAATCACACAAACTATAATAATGAAAACAAAGACAAAACAAAAACTACAGGACAATAAAAAATGCAAACACTACTGGATGTTTCACGACACTGAGGAATTATTGTTAACTTTGTTAGGTGTGATAGGATATTATACTTATTTTTAAGATTTATTTCTATAGCTTTATCAATATACAATTCACACGCTGTACAATTCATCTATTTAAAAGTATACAACTCATTCAATGATGGTGACTACTAAAAAAAGTATGCAATTAAACGATTTTTCATATGTTTGCAGAATTGCATAAACATTACTACAATCAATTTTAGAACACATTTTTACCCCAGAAAAAAACCGTGTATGCTTTAGCTCTCATCTTCTACAATATTCATCCTCTGTCTTCCACCCCCAAGCCCTCATTAGCTCAGACAGCCACTAATCTACTTTTAGTCTCTATAGATTTGCCTGTAATGATATTTAATATAAATGGAATCATACAAAATGGGGTCCTTGATCATTGCCTTATTTCACCTGACATAATGTTTTCAAGGTTTATCCGAATTGCAGCATGTATCAGCACTATATTCTTTTTAATTGCTAAATAATATTTTATTGTATAGATAAACACCTTTTATTTATCCACCCTTCAGTCAGTGGACATTGGGTTGTTTCTGCTTTTTGGCTATTGTCAATAATACTGCTATGAACATTCATATACAGGTTTTGTGTGGATTTATGTTTTAATTTCTCTTATGTATACCTAGAAGTTGAATTGCTAGGTTGTGTGGTAATTGTTTTTTTAAATTTTTTCTTAGATACAAGGTCACCCCGGGTAGAGTACAGTGGCATGATCATAGCTCACTGTGGCCTCAAACTCTTGAGCTCAAGGGATCCTACTCCCCCAACCTCCCAAATAGCTGGAACTAAAGGCGTATGCCACCATGCCTGGCTAATTTTAATTTTTTGTAGAGATAGGATCTCAGTATGTTGCTCAGGCTGGTCTCAAACTCCTGACCTCAAGTGTTCCTTCTGCCTCAGCCTCCTAAATTATTGGATTACAGGCATGAGCCACCTTGCCTGGCCAATAATTTTATGTTTAGCCTTTTCTTTAAAAATACATTTGTGTTGGTTTTGTTTGTTTGTTGAGACAGAGTCTCACTCTGTCACCCAGGCTGGAGTGCAGTGGTGCAATCATGGCTCCCTGCATCCTCAAACTCCTGGGCTCAAGGAATCCTCCCATGTCAGCCTCCCAAGTAGCTAGGACTATAGGAGTGTACTACCAGGGCTGGCTAATTTAAAATAAAATTTTCTTGTTGATATGGGATTTTACTATGTTGCCTGGCCTTGAACTCCTGGCCTCAAGCAATCCTCTCACCTGAGCCTCCCAAAGTGCTAAGATTACAGGCATGAGCCACCATAGCCACCCATCTCTGGGTTTTTAAATGGTGCTTTTTATTAGGTAAAGGACATTTGCTTCTATTCGTAGTTTGTTGAGTGTTTTTTTTTTTTTTTATCATGAAGGAGTGTTGTATTTTGTCAAATGCATTTTCTGTGTCATCTATTCTGAGATCATGTGGGATTTTTTTTGTCCATTATTCTATTGATACACTGTATTTCATTAGCAATTTTCAGATTTTCTATCAATCTTGCATTTCAGGGATACATACTTCTTGGCCATGGAATATAATTATTTTTACATATTGTTGGATTTAGCTTGCTAGTATTTTGATGAAGATTTTTATGTTTATATTCATAGGAGATATTGGTCATCAGTTTTTGTTTCTGGTAATATCTTTGTCTGGTTTTGCTATCAGGATCATACTGACCTCATGGAATGAGTTTGGAAGTGTTACCTCCTCTTCTATTTACATTTTCTTTTTCTTCTTCAGTTAGTTTTAGTAGTTTGTAACTTTCTAGGAATTTGTTCATTTCCTCTAGGTTATCTAATTCATTGGTATACAGCTATTCAGAGTATTCCCTTATAATCCTTTTTATTTATATAAGGTTTGTAGTCATGTCCTGTCTTTCATTCCCAATTTTAGTAAGTAATTTTAGTGTTCTTTACTTTTTGTTCCTTTTATTTATTTATTTCTAGTCTTCTCCATATCCACTTAAGTGTTATTTCCATTTAGCTAAAGTTTTGTTAATTTTATTGACCTTTTCATTTTTTTTTCTTTTTTCTTTTTTTTTTTAATTTTAGGAGGTGATCCAAATGCAATTTTTATTGACCTTTTCAAAGAACCAGCTTTTGTTTTCATTGCTTTTCTGTATTTTTTTCTGTTCTCTATTTCATTAATTTCTGCTAATCTTTATTTCTCTATCACTTGTCTTTCCCTTCTTTGTTCATAGTCTTATGGTAGGAAATTAGATTGCTGGTTTGATAGTTTTATTTTTTAATGTAGTCATTTATAACATTCCCTGAGGGACTGCTTTAGTGTATCCCATAAATTTTGGTATGTTTTGATCGTCATTTTTGTTGTCTCAAAGTGTTTTCTAATTTTCCTTTTGATTTTTTCCCTGATCTCTTGGTTATTTAGATGTGTACTTAATTTCCACATTTTTGTGAATTTCTCAAATATATTTTAATTAATTTCTAATTTTACTCCATTGTGATCAGAAAGCACACTTTGTATAATTCCAATCCTTTTTAATTTATTAAGACTTGTTTCATGGTCAAGGACATGATCTTTCCTTGAGAATGTTCCATGTACACTTAAGAATAATGTGTATTCTGCTGTTGTTGGGTAGTTTATATAGGTGTCTGTTAGGTCTAGTTTGTGTGTATTGTAGTTCAAATGTTACATTACCTGTTGATCTTTTCGCAAGTAATTCTATTCATTATCGAACCTTTGATATTGAATTCTTCAATTATTGTTGTTGCATTGTCTATTTCTTTCTTTAATTATGTCAGGTTTAGCTTCCTGTATTTGGGGGTTCTGTTATTAGGTGCATGTATGTTTTTAATTGTTATATCTTCCTGATAGAATGACTCTTTTATGATTATAAAATGTCCCTTTTAACCTCTAATTACATTTTTCAAAAAAAACCATTTTGTCTGATATTAATATTGCTTGCTGTTTGCATGATATATATATTTTTTAGAGTCTCTGAATCTAAAGTCTGTCTTGTGTGGACAGCATATTCTTGGGTCTTTTTTATCCATCTGACAGTCTCTGCCTTTTGATTAAATTGTTTAATTCATTTGCAAATTAGATTATTATTGATGGAATTAAATTTACATTTGCTTTTTACTTTTTGTTTTCTTTATGTTTCCTGTTCATTTCCCCTCCTGTATTATTCCTTTACTGCTTTCTTTTACATCAAATGTTTTCTGTTTTTTTATTTTTCTGAGACAAGTTCTCACTATGTTGCCAAGGCTAGTCTCAAACTTTTGTGCTCAAGAAACTCTCCTGTCTCAGACTCTCATGTAGCTGGGACTAAATCTGACTTTTTTAGTATAACATTTTAATTTTTTTCAATAAATTTTTCATTGCATTTTTGTTATTTTCTTAGTAAAGAACTATTTATTTTTATGAGAAGTACAAAGTATTGTAACTGAAATGTCTCAAATTCGAATTGAAGCATTGTATGTTGCTATATGTTTTTGATAAGTAGATGATTAGTAATGGTATGATTCTGTGCTCAAAGAACACCTGAGAGGAGAAAGGGCTCTGTTGTGGGGAAATATAGTTGGCTCTCAAAAGTAGATGGACAGTAGTATCTTTGTCATAAGAACTCCTATTGATATTTTATGAATGAGTAAAACCCTGTTATACACTTACAGCTGTATATTATAAATAACAAAACAACAACTTTTTGTTTTGTATTTTATAGGACATGATGCAGTAGGCTGTTTTTTTGTTGTTGTTTTTTGTTTGTTTGTTTTTGAGACAGGGTCAGCTCAGTGGTAGCCTAGGCTAGAGTGCAGTGGTGCCATCTTAGCTCATTGCAGCCTCTGCCTCCTAGACTCAAGCCATTTTTCCACCTCAACCTACTGCGTAGCTGGGACTTACAGGCATGTGTCACCATACCTGGCTAATTTTTGTATTTGTTTTGGCAGAGACAGATTTTTACCATATTGCCCAGGCCAGTCTCAAATTCTTGGCCTCAAGCAATCCACCTGCCTCAGCCTCCCAAAGTGCTGGGATTATGGGCGTGAGCCACTGCACTCAGCCCAAGTAGACTGTTTTCAAAAAATTTTTATGTCTATTAAAAATCACAAAAGTCTGGGTACAATGGCTCATGCCTATGCTTCCAGCTCTTTGAGAGTCTGAGATGGGTGGATTGCTTGAGCCCAGGAATTTGAGACCAACCTGGGCAAACATGTAGAGACCTCATGTCTACAGAGGTGAAAAAGACTAACTAGAATCAGTGATGTGTGCCTGTGGTCCCAGATGCTTGAGAGGCTGAGGTGGGAGAATTGCTTGAACCCAGGAGGTCGAGGATGCTGTGAGCTGGGATTGTGCCACTGCACTCTAGCCTGGGTGATATAGTGAGACCTTGTCTCAAAAAACAAACAAGCCACCCCCAAATCACAAAATTGTACATTTGATGTAAGTTAGATGTCCATCTAAATCTTTATTAATTAATCTTGCATTAACTCAAAGACTACTGAATTAGAAATTAATTTCACTATTTGAAGTAGCACCTACAAATTGTCATAGCAACAAAAGAAGTCCATCTAGTATAGATTTCAGTATCAGGTTCCACCAGTCAGTTTAGCATGCCTTTTATCTCCTGTACCTTTATTGAACAGTGTTTGTTTTCCAGAAGGAGAACCAGAATATAGCCAGAATATAGCTGGCTCACTATATCCAGCTAAACACATTGATAAAATATCATATTGTATGGCCATAGTCATCTAGTAAAGTGTAAATAATATTGTGTGTGTGTGTGTGTGTGTGTGTGTATAACATGTATATTAGTAGATAATACGTATTCTTATACATATAAAAATACAGAAGAGGGTTTTTAGATTTCCTTATAATTTTCATTGCCTTGTTATTTCATCTCCAAATAGATAACATTTATAACTGAAGATCAATCTGCTGCATAGGAAAAGCTGACCTGGCAAAAACCCTAGATCTTTAGTTATTTGCTATGTTCATTTTTAGCTATTAAAGTTCCTGGCCATAGCCAGGTGCGTGGCTTGCGCATGTAATCCCAGCACTTTGGGAGGCTGAGGCCAGTGGATCACTTGAGGTCATGTGTTCAAGACAGCCTGGCCAACATGGTGAAATCCCATCTCTACTACAAATACAAAAATTAGCCAGTTTGGTGGTGCATGCCTGTAATCTCAGTTACTCAGAAGGCTGAGGCAGGAGAATCTCCTGAACCTGCAAGGTGGAGGTTACAATGAGCCAAGATCACGCCACTGCACTCCAGCCTGGGTGACAGAGTGAGACTCTCTCTCAAAAAAAAAAAAAAAAACAAAGAAAGAAAGAAAAGAAAAAAATTTCCTGGCCTCTAGTCTCTCTTTCCCAGGTGACCATCTTTTTCTCCTGAAGAGCAGTTAGAGCTTTTTACTCTCCAATTTCTTCTCCATCTTTTTTTTTAATCCTCAATCATTATAGCCTTTCTGAAATTCCATTTTAAAAAGAAGTATTTTTATATCTACCAAGTTGCAATTCTAGATGTTGTTCCACTGAGTTATTTGGGGAAAAATACAATATATAGATTTGATAGAAATTTTATATGGGATTTTGTGGCTGAGAAGAGGGGGTAAAGGTCCGGAATTTGAGAGCTAAAGGTGCCAGATACCACTTTCTGCATAATGTACAGGTCAAGATTAATGGAATCAGGTAAGTTACTCTTTAGGTGATTGAGAAGGGTGGGAAATTTAGAGACTGAAATGGATCTCTTAACAGTCAGTTAAGCCTTAGAGTGATTGAGAAGATAAATACTCAGACAAAATCCACTCTAGCAACTGATTTCGTTATGTAAAACAAACCTACAGGATTTGAAATGCAACCAAGTCTGTTTTATATTAAGGCAAGCATAAACCAACTTAATTTTAGACCTGCCTCCAGCCCCAGATTATGTTTGGTATGAGGACAAAGAGCTGTACAGCATGAATGCACAGGCAATCAGTAGAGTAAGAAGGCTCACTGCCAGGGAAGTTTGGCAAAGAACTCTAAGAGGAAGGGGAAATTTCTGCGTCGAATCAACTTTGGCTCTCTGGAATAGAGAACATGGAGAGAGAGGGACTAAGGAAAGCCAACCCTATTCTACTTGTTGATACCTTAACAAGCTGTTGATTTTTGAAAAGGGATAAAGAAGCAAAGTGTGGGTAGCATTTTGTTCCCTTGAGTCAATCCTAATGAAGTAGGAGGTTCTTGAAGAAATTAATTTCCATTTAAATTCATGTGTGACCCTCTTCCAGAAACCCCCAAGTGTTTTGGAATTTATGTCGAGAATTTCAAATGATCCAGCAATAAAAAGGTCTTTTTTGACATGTTCTGTTTCTTTGAGTCTAAGTTTTATGTTGAATGCCCGATTTTAGCTGTAGAAATTTTCTCAAAATGGAAATGACTTGATTACTTTCCTCTCTGTTCACTAATTTAATATGGAAAAATAAATCATGATTCTCATACTCCCAGAGCACTCAGGCTTTTCATCCAGGGTACTGTACTCACAGGATTCCTGTAGGAGTTGATGCCAAATTTCCTGGCAACTGAACAGTAGTCGATTCCAGGGTTTTTCTGACTTAAAGACACAGCGGTACTGCTCAACAGAAAATAGAAACCTGCCCCTCCGCTGCAGCTTCTGAGTTTAACAAAAGGTGACAGAAGCAATGAAATGGATGGGTTTTATCAGGGCATTGCACAACAAAAGAATAAAGAGCCCATCTTCTGTTGAGTTTTGCTTCTCAGCCCTGTCTCCCAACCCCCTCCCCTGGGAAAAAAAACCCAACACTTGAAAAGAGTGACTCTGCTTCTTCATCAGAAATGACTTGAATTTCTTTACTGTGATCAACTTTTGATTATCTGTGGGTAGATTTTCTTTTTTGCATTATCTGCACAAAGGCCTGCTTTATAGTAGCATCCCACTGATGGGGCAATTACTCCGAATCAAGCTGTTTCACAGGAATTAAAGGAAGTCACTTAAATTCTTTATCCTTACTCAGTGTCTTTCTCTCCTTAGGAGAAGAAAGGGGAGGTGATTTATAGCAACCGAACCTAATTTATTTCCCCCTAATCATTTTGATGTTACCCAGGTCACTATTCCTCAAGATACTCTTCTTTGTGGTTAAAATGGAACTCTACAAAGCTGAACGGGATATTTTCTTCTATGCTATATGACGTTGAATTCTTGTAGCCTCAAAAGAAAACTCTGAATTTAGCTCCTTATTTACATTGAAAAAAAATCATGTTAAATTTAGTGCTGTCTTCATGCTGTGGCCTTTCCATACAACTACCGTTGACTACCAGATGTCTCTACTTCCTCAAATTTTACTGGTTAGGCTGGAAGATCCTTCAATTATGTTCACAATTTAAGTTTAATTTTAATCACTGTTTGTATTTTTATATAATATATATCCTTGTGTATTTTTTGTACATTTGTTTTTCATATAGGCTTGTTGTTGACCTTAGGTCTTATGTCCCAAATACTAGGGTTTTTAAAAACGAGATGATCCTGGTCCTTCTTTAGAGCTTCACAAGCATGGCTTTTTTCTGAATAGAGATTTTTAGTGTAAGGTAATGTTACTATCTTTTTAAACGGTTTCACTACAGAACGAACAAGAGGGCCCTGGAGTCATAGAGTCACTGCTGCTGCTGCTGCTAAAGTTTTTATAATAAAGTTATCCTTTTAAAATTTCTTCCTTTAAAAAGTCAAGATATCTTGAAGCATGGATTTAAAAATTTTATGTATATCATGACATTTTATTGAGAAAATGTTTCTAGATTATTTTATTTTTAATTTTTAATTAGTTTATTTTTAATTTAATTTAACTTTTTAAAAGATGAGGGTCTCAATATGTTGCCCAGGCTGGCCTCAAACTCCTGGGCTCAAGTGATTCTCTTGCCTCAGACTCCCAAGTAGTTGGGACTATAGGCATGAGTCACTACACTATGGATTAAGTCTTTTGTTAATTAAATTATATTTATGTTTTTATGTCCCATCCTTGTTAAAACATAAATTTGAGGCAACTTATATTGAAGTCATTTATAATTTATCTATCATAATCACTAAAATGGAAGAGATGAAAAATGCCAAGTATTGGCAAGGATGTGGAGAAAATGGAACATTTTGTATATCGCTGGTGGGAGTATAAATTGCTGCAACCACTTTGAAAAACTGGCAGCATCTCCTAAACTGAACATAGGTATACCCCATGAGTAGCAATTCTAGCCAAATGCCCAACAGACATGTATATATGAGTTTACCAAAAGGCATTTACTAGAATGTTCACAGTAGCACTATTCACAGTATATCCAAAGTGTAAACTACACAAATGCTCATTGTTACGGACTGAATTATGTCCACCAAAATTCACACGTTGAAGGCGTCACCCCAGTGTAACTATATTTGGAGATAGGGCCTTTAAGGAGATACCTAAGATTAACTGAAGTCATAAGGATAGGGCCCTAATCCAATAGGAATGGTATTCTCATAAGAAGAGGCAGAGACCCCAGGAGTGCATGCACACAAAGGAAAGAAAGGCCATGTGAAAACGTAGTGAGAAGGTGGCCGTCTGCAAGCCAGAAAGAGAGCCCTCACCAGAAATCGATCCTGTCAGCACCTTGATCTTGGCCTATAGCCTCCGGAACTGTGAGAAAAAAAATATCTGTTGTTTAAGCCACCTAGTCTGTGGTATTTTGTTATGGCAGCCCTGGTAGACAAATGGACTCATCACCAGTAAAATGGTAATAAATTGTGATGTTTTTATGCAATACAATACAGTAACAAAAATAAACACTACTTCTACACACATCAATATAGATGAGTCTCACAAGCATAATATTGAGTGAGAGAAGTCAGATATATGTGAAGAAGGGAAACGAGCTTATATGAAGCAATATGTACTTATACCCAACTTGAAATTGATTTAGGATGCGTTCTCAGAGATTTGATCAATGTCATTGCAAAATGAAAGACTTTTTCCTGTGTCTGGAATATTTGTCAACCAGTAAAGATCAGGACTATCAGATAGGGTAATTAATGCATTGTGTTTCAGAAGTTTTTTATTTTAAAAATGATAACTTTTATATATTAAATATTTGAGGTACTTTTTATTTATTTTTTGCAGATATTGATTGATTGATTTTTATTGTACTTTAGGTTCTGGGGTACATGCGCAGATCATGCATGATTGTTGCATAGGTACATACAGGGCAATGTGGTTTGTTGCCTCCATCCCCCTGTCACCTATATCTGGCATTTCTCCCCATATTATCCCTCCCCAACTTCCCCATCCCCCCACTGTGCCTCCCCTGGCCCCCCCAACAGACCCCAGTGTGTGATGCTCCCCTCCCTGTGTCCATGTGTTCTCATTGTTCAACACCCACCTATGAGTGAGAACATGCGGTGTTTGATTTTCTGTTCTTGTGTCAATTTGCTGAGAATGATGGTTTCCAGATTCATCTATGTCCCTACAAAGGACACGAACTCGTCCTTTTTTATGGCTGCATAGTATTCCATGGTGTATATGTGCCACATTTTCCTTGTCCGGTCTATCCTCAATAGGCATTTGGGTTGGTTCCAGGTCTTTGCTACTGTAAACAGTGCCGCAGTGAACATACGTGTGCATGTGTCTTTATAATGGAACGATTTATAATCCTTTGGGTGTATACCCAGTAATGGGATTGCTGGGTCAAATGGTATTTCTAGTTCTAGATCCTTGAGGGATTGCCACACTGTCTTCCACAAAGGTTGAACTAATTTACACTCCCACCAACAGTGTAAAAGC
>CAUYLG010016039.1:0-118594 GCA_963573385.1 Cacajao melanocephalus
CTGGTGGTGATGAAATCTCTGAGTTCTTGCTTGTTCTCAAAAAATTTTATTTTTCCTTCACTTAGGAAGCTTAGTTTGGCTGGATATGAAATTCTGGGTTGAAAGTTCTTTCCTTTAAGGATGTTGAATGTTGGCCCCCACTCTCTTCTGGCTTGTAGGGTTTCTGCTGAGAGATCTGCTGTGAGTCTGATGGGCTTCTCTTTGTGGGTAACCCGAACTTTCTGGCTGCCCTTAGCATGTTCTCCTTCATTTCAACCCTGGTGAATCTGACAATTATGTGCCTTGGGGTTGCTCTTCTTGAGGAATATCTTTGTGGTGTTCTCTGTATTTCCTGAACTTGAATATTGGCCTGCCTTGCCAGGTTGGGGAAGTTTTCCTGGACAATATCCTGAAGAGTATTTTCCAACTTGTATTCATTTTCTTCGTTACATTCAGGTACACCTATCAAACGTAGATTAGGTCTTTTCACATAGTCCCATATTTCTTGGAGACTTTGTTCACTCCTTGTTACCATTTTTTCTCTAATCTTGCCTTCTCGTTTTATTTCATTGAGTTGATCTTCGACCTCTGATATCCTTTCTTCTGCTTGGTCAATTCGGCTGTTGAAACTTGTGCATGCTTCGCGAAGTTCTCGTGTTTTTCAGCTCCATCAATTCATTTATATTCCTCTCTAAGTTGTCTATTCTCGTTAGCATTTTGTTAAATCTTCTTTCAAGGTTCTTAGTTTCTTTGCATTGGGTTAATACATGTTCTTTTAGCTCACAGAAGTTTCTTATTATCCACTTTCTGAAGCCTGATTCTGTCAGTTCATCGCACTCATTCTCTGTCAGGCCTTGTTCCCTTGCTGATGAGGAGCTGCGATCCCCTGTAGGAGGAGAGGCATTCTTATTTCGGGTGTTCTCAGCCTTTTTGCACTGGTTTCTTCCCATTTTTGTGGATTTATCCACCTGTCGTCTTTGTAATTGCCGACTTTCAGATTGGGTCTGAGTGGACGTCCGGCTTGTTGGTGATGAAGTTTTTTCTGTTTCCTAGTTTTCCTTCGGCAGATGCCCCTTCCCCACAGAGCTAGGCATTCCTGGGTTCAGCTGTGCTTACTGTGAAACTCTCAGTCCTCAGCGCTTACAATTGCTGTTCTCTTTGTGGGGATGGGACCAGCCGAGCCCGACTCAAAGGGCACCCAGTCGCATATACTCCGCACTGAGAAGCGCCACACCGCGCCGGGGTGCTGGCAAAACAGCTGTGCTTGCCAAAAGAGTCGCGCTGGTGACACGTGTGGCTCCTCCGCCGGGAATCTCCCAGTTTGTGGGCCACAGAAATTTGTCTGAAATTGCGGTGTCCACTCGCTCTCTGTGCTTTCACTGGGGGCTAGAATCCTGAGCTGTTGTTAATCGGCCATCTTGGATCTCTCCGCCCAGTGATCGATTTCATTGTTTTTAAGGATAAAGAATGAATTGACAGAAGCAGGCTTCAGTAGCTGGGTAATAATGAACTTCACTGAGCTAAAGAATTATATACACACAAACATACATATATGTATTTATATATATATGTGTCTATACAAAATTTTATTTATTCATTCATCTATTAATGAGCACTTAGGTTTATTCCATTTCTTAGCTATTGTTAACAGTGTTGTAATACGTCAGAGTGCAGATATCTCTTCAAGATAGCATTTTCATTTCCTTTGGATATATATCTAAAACTGGAATTGCTGGATCACATAATTTTAATTTTTGAGGAATGTCTATGATTTTCCACAATGGCTGTACCAATTTACATTCTCACCAACAGTGTACAATGGTTCCTATTTCTCAACATCCTCATCAATATTTGTGATCTTTTGTCATTTTGATGACAGTCATTCTGAAAGGTGTGAGATAATATCTCATTGTGCATTTGATTTTAATTTCCTAATGATCAGTCATGTGGAGCACCTTTTTATAAACCTGTTGGCCATTTGAATGTCTTCTTTATAAAAAAATCTGCTGTGTTACTTTGTCCATATTTTAATTATATTATTTATTTTTTTGCTATTGAGTAGTATGAGTCCCTTTCATATTTTGTGTATTAACCTTTTTTTTGGATATATGACTTGCAAATATTTTTAAAAGCCACACAGAACTAAAATATGTATTCGAATTAGTAGACAAGTATATCAAAAAGCTGTCTTAACTTTCTTTCACATATTTTAAAGGTTAAATACAGAAATGCAAGATATATAGACACCATAAGTAAAACTTCTAGAGCTGAAAACTAAAATGTGTGAGATGTATACAATAAAAAATACACTGGATTGGCAGAATGAAATATCAGTAAACTTAAGGACAAACAATAAAAACTATTCAAAATAGAACACAATAGAAAATGGAATGGATTTTTAAAAATGAAAAGAATATAAATGAGCTGTAAGAACATTTTTACATGGCCAAAATAACATGAAATTGGAGTCCCTGAAATGTCTGCTTCCTCTCCATGACATTTAATTGTATATTTTAATAGCAAAATTTTCCCAATTTTTTTAAGATTATATATTCACAAATATAAAAATTCAACAAACTTCAAGTGCAAGAGACATTTAAAAATTCACCAAAAATTTCTGGAGAAAAGCATGGAATAGAGAGCAGCCAGGATGGATGAATAGAAGCAGCTCCACTCTGTGGCTCCCACTGAGAAGGATGAAAACTGCGAGTTAAATCTGCATCTTCAATTGAGGAACCACAGTTCTCTTATTGGGATGGACTAGGTGGCTGGCATTACCCACAGAGAGTGAGCAAAACAGGGTGGAAGCAAGGACCCACCCCAGAGGTGCATGGGGCAAAGGAAACTTCCTCCCCCAGCCAAGGGAGATGGTGAAGGATTGTGCATTTCCTCCCTGAAAATCACTTTTCCCATGGATTCTTGCAGCTTGTGGATAAAGAGGTCGCCTCCCGAGCCCATGCCACCAGAGCCTTGGGTCCCAAGCACCAGGCTGTGGAAACTCACAGCAGCTGCTCAGGTGGGCGGCCACATTGAGCAGGCACTGAGACACAGGAGTACTCTGACTCTAGGAATTCCCATGAGACAGAAGATTTGTCCATTCTCATGGGGAGGGGACTGAACCCAGGGAGCCAAGCAACCTTGCTCCCACACAACTCCACAAGCTGAAACCCACTGGCTTGAAATCCCCATTTGCCAGCACAGCTGGCTAAAGACTGCCTAAGAAGACTGAGTTCCCTGGGGATGGGCAGCTGCCATCACTGTGGCTCCAGTCAGCCACTTTCCACTGCCATCAGTGCCAGTGAGATGGAGCAGTCTAGACCTAGAGCATTTCCCCACAGCACAGCACAGAGGCTGGATCAGTTTGTGGCCAGAGTGCTTCTTTAAGTAAGACCTGGATCCACTCCTCACTGGGCAAGGTCTCACTATGGAGATCTCAGCATCCCCAACCAGGGATTTATGGACAGAACTCTGAAAACTCTGAGAGGAGCCCCTGGGAGGAGTAGCAGCTGCGGTATTGTGTATCAGTGAACTTAGTCTTTTCTGCCTGCTGGCTCTGGAGAGTCAAAGAAGCCCAGATGAGGGGGATTCCCCCAGCGCAGCACACCTGCCTTGCCAAGGGGCAGACAGACTGCTTATTTGAGTCTCTGACCTTACCTCTCCTGACTGATTGGGACCTCTCAACAGGAGTCTCAGATACCTCATATAGAAGCATTATAGCTGGCATCAGGTCAGTGTCCCCCTAGGACAGAGCTCCCAGAGGAAGGAGCAGGTTGACATCTTTGCTGGTGTGCAGCCTCCACTGGTGATATCTCCAGGGGCAGGAGGGACCCAGGCAAATAGGGTCTGGAGTAGATCCCAAGCACACCACAGCAGCCCTACAGAAGAGGGGCCTGATTACTCAAAGAAAAACAAACACAAAGCAACAACATCAATGAAAAAGACCCGACAAAAAACCCATCCAAAAGTCAGCAGCCTCAAAGATCAAAGGTAGAAAGACCCATGAAGATGAGAAAAAATCAACACAACTATGCTGTAAACTCAGAAAGCCAGAGTGCCTGTTTACCTCTAAATGATTGCAATATGTTTCCAGCAAGGGTACACTACTGGGCTGAGGCTGAGATGGATAAATTGACAGCAGTAGGCTTCAGAAGTTGGGTAATAATGAACTTCACTGAGCTAAACAATTATGTTCTAATTCACTGCAAAGAAGCTAAGAACCATAATAAAACATTACAGAAACTATTAAAAAGAATAACAAGTTTAGAGAAGAATACAAATAATCTATTGGAGCTGAAAAACTCAACATGAGAACTTCATAATGCAAACGCAAGTATCAATAGCTGAATAGACCAAGTAGAAGAAAAGATATGAGAGCTTGAAGACTATCTTGCTGAAATAAGGCAGGCAGACAAGATTAGGGAAAAAAAATAAAAAGGAACCAACAAAACCTCCAAGAACTATGGGATTATGTTAAAAAGGCAGAACCTATGACTGATAAGGGTACCTTAAAGAGATGAGGAGAGTGGAACCAAATTGGGAAACCTACTTCAGGATATCATCCAAGAGAAATTCCCCAACCTAGCAAGACAGGCCAACATTCAAATTCAGGAAATCCAGAGAACCCCAGTAAGATATTTCAAGAGAAAATCAGCCCCAAGACACATAATCATCAGATTCTCCAAGGTCAAAATGAAGGAAAAAAATGTTAAGGGAAGCCAGAGTCACTTACAAAATGAAGCTCATCAGACTAGCAGCAGACCTATCAGCAGAAACCCTACAAGCCAGAAGAGATTGGGGAATCAATATTCAACGTTCTTAAAAGATGTCTTCTTTTGAGAAGTATCTGTTAATATCATTTGCCCACTTTTTGATGGGGTTGTTTTTTTCTTGTAAATTTGTTTAAGTTCCTTGTAGATTCTGGATATTAGACCTTTGTCTGATGGGTAGCTTGCAAAAATTTTCTCCCATTCTATAGGTTGTCTGTTCACTCTGATCCTAGTTTCTTTTATTGTTCAGAAGCTCCTTAATTAGATCTCATTTGTCAATTTTAGCTTTTGTTGTATTCTTTTGGTGTTTTCATCATGAAGCAGAGAGTCAAATCATGAATGAATTCCCATTCACAATTGCTACAAAGAGAATAAAATATCTAGGAATACAGCTTACAAGGGATGTACAAGACCTCTTCAAAGAGAACTACAAACCACTGCTCAAGGAAATAAGAGAGGAGACAAACAAATGGAAAAACATTCCATGCAAATGAACAGGAAGAATCAATACCATGAAAATACCCATACTGACCAAAGTAATTTATAGATTCAATGCTATTCCCATCAAACTACCATGGATAATCGTAACAGAATTAGAAAAAACTACTTTAAATTTCATATGGAACCAAAAAAAGCCCATATAGCCAAGACAGTCCTAAGCAAGAAGAACAAAACTAGAGGCATCACACTACCTGACTTCAAACTGTATTACAATGCTACAGTAACCAAAACAGCATGCTACTGGCACCAAAACAGACATATGGAACAATGGAACAGAACATCAACCTCAGAAATAAAACCACAGATCTACAACCATCTGATTTTTGACAAACCTGACAGAAACAAGCAATAGGGAAAGGATTTAGTAAATGGTGCTGGGAAAATGGGCTATCCATATGCAGAAAACTGAAACTGGACCCCTTATTTACACCTTATACAAAAATTAGTTCAAGATGGATCAAAGACTTAAATGTAAAACCAAAAACCATAAAAATCCTAGAAGAAAACCTAGACAATACCATTCAGGACATAGGCACGAGCAAAGACTTTGTGAATATTCTTTTCACTGAAAAGGATATATGGATGGCAGATGAGCACATAAAAAAGATATTCAACATCACTACATTTCAGAAAAATACAGATCAAGGCAATGATGAGATATGCCTACACATCCATCAAGCATCAAAAATAAAATGTAATGACAATACCAAAAGCTGGCAAAAATGTGGAGGACACTGGATTTCTCATATTGCTGATGAAGATATAAAATGTTACAGCCACTCTGAAAAATTATTTCAGTTTCTTTAAACCTAAACAAACAACTCATACAACCAGCAATTGTACTATTGGGAATTTGTCCAGAGAAGTTAAAATGTATGTGTACATAGAAATATATATATATTTGTCCAAATCAGCTTTATTTGTAATAATCAAAAACTCAAAAAAGCTCTAATATTACTCAATAGGTGAGTGGTTAAAGAAATTGTGCCACATGCATATGGTAAAATGCTACTTAACAAATGAAAAGAAATTGACTTTCGATATATACAGCTTCCATGGATCTCAAGGGTATTACGCTGAATGAAAACAAACTGATCTCAAAAGGTAACATACTATATATTTCATTTACATAACATTCTCAAAACAGCAAAATTATAGAGCTGCAAAGCAGGTTAGTGGTTCCTGATGACTAGGGACGTTGAGATGGTGGGTGTGACTATAAAGAAGTAGCATAACTAAGATATTAACCATGAAGTAATACTTCTGTGTCTTGATTTTGGTGTTAGTTACACAGACCTATACATGTCATAAAATGATATAGAACTATGCACAAACATTTTACCAACATCAACTTTCTAGTTTGAATATTTACTCTAATTTTGCTATATGTAACAATTTGGAAAAACTGGATGAAGCATATCTTTCTGTGCTACTTTTGCAAGTTTCTGTGAACCTACAACTGTTTCAAAAATAATATACAGAAGTAATAGTATATAGAAGATAAAATAAAGAATAATATACAGAATATACACTCTTTTCAATTGCATAGTGGGCATTTACACAGATAGATGGTATTCTGAGCCATAAAAACAAACCTTGGTAAATTTACAAGTATTCAGGTTATACAAAGTATGTTCTCTGCCCACAATATGTAATTTCAAGACTCATATAAAGCTCCAATAATAAACATTGAGTGGGATTGGCATAAAGATAGATAGATAGATAGATCAATGAAATGAAATGGAAATTTAAGAAATACACTCACACACATTTCAAAGAATTCTTTTTGAGGAATATACAAATGTAGTAGAGAAAGGAAAATCTATTCAATACATAGTGTGGGTATAAATGGCTATCCGTATGCCAAAAGTGGAATTTGATACATACATTGGGTTACACACACAGACATGCACACAAATAGCAACTCAAAATGGATCATACCTAAATGTGAAACCTAAATTGTAAAACTTCCACATGAAAACCACTGTGACCTTGGGTTAGACAAATATGTCTTAGTTATGGTACCAAAGGCACATGGTCCACAAAAGAACCAACTGACAATGTGGATGTCATTAAAATGAGAAGTTCACGTTTAGTGAAATATTCCATTAACAGCTGAAAAGATAAGCTACAGACTGAGAGAAATCATTTACAAATCACTCATCGGACAAGGGGCTTGCATATAAAGCATGTAAATAACTCTCAAGAGTAATTGATAAGATATTAAACAATCCAATATAAAAGAGGAACAAATTGGTACAGACACTTGACTAAAGGAGACAAACAGAGGGCAAAGAAGCACAGGAAAAGATGTTCATCTCCATTAATCCTTCCAGAAATGCAAAATAAAGCTATAACACCATCACATTACACATCTATGAGAATAATCAAAATACATATTTTTAAAATGGTAATACCAAGTGTTGGTAAATACATGCAGGAACTGAAACTCTAATGTAAATTTTTTTTTTCTCTTAGAAAAACGGTTTGGCAGTTTAAAGATAAACAGATAGCAGTTATATCTGTTTCACTCCAAGGTATTTACACAAAATATATGAAAGTGTATATCTACATAAACATTTGTACATGAGTGTTTACAGCAGGTTTATTTATTTTAGCACCAGAATTGAAACAATTACAGGGTACATCAACAGGCGAATGAATAAACACATTGTTGTATATCTATAAAATTGAATACTACTATAAGATAAAATAAATGAATTATTATTACATGACACAACATAGATGAATCCAAAATAATGATGATGATTGAAGGAAACCAGACAACAAAACTACATACCGTATGATTCCTTTTATATAATATGCTTGGAATTGCAAACCAATATATAGTGATAGAAAAGTTGGTGGTTTCCTGGAAATAAGAGTGGGGTGGGGAAGGAATGATAGATGGGTTACAAAGGACATGAGGAAACTTTTGTGGGTGATGAGTATGTTCTTTATCTTGATTTTGCTGATGTTTTCACAGATATGTCAAAATTTATTAAATTGTAGAGTTCCAATATATGCAATCTATAGTGTGTGTCAATGACACCTCAATAAAGCTGTTAAAAAGAAACATTAAAATATTAAACCTCTAACGTAATTCAGAGGAGGTTTGCCAATGAAAATCAGCAATGCAGGGACCTCTGGAAATGCAAGTTATTCAACAAAAACTGTGAATCTAGAAGCTGATTGCAATTTTCTACCCCAGGAAAATAGAAATGATGATTAGCCCTATAACCCTTATCAGGTAATTAGAAATATGTGCTCCTCACTACAAATTAATTTCATTTGAGAAGTGAGCTACAAAGACACTTCTATTATTCAAAATGCAGTTTATATGCTAATGACTTACTGAAAGCAGAGATTTCAGCAGGAGCAAACTGATGCTCATATTTGGAAATGTGATGATATCTAAAAAGATAAGACCATGAAGAAAAATAAAGAGATACTACATATTAAAATTGTGATATTTATTCACAAAATAGTGTTTCACAAATGGAAAGTCTCTGAGTAGAAGAGTGAGAAATGAGAAAAAATAGATTTTTGCCTAAGTGGAAAGACAGAAAAGGAAAGAGGAAGAAAATAAAAATATATGCATAAGCTAAAATTTTATCATTTTTAATACCAGAGAAAATATATTTTCATGTTTGTTTGAGTTATTGAAAAAGCAAATATACTTCACCAAACTAAAATTTATATAAACTATGAGAAATTGACAATTGGGAAGTTTTTTATGCATATTGAAATATGTCAAGTCCTAAAAGTATATTAATTCAATAGAAAAAAACTAGTTAAAATTTTGCATTGCTTCATGGGATTGACTAAGTGTACCTGTGATATTTCAATGATGTAAGTAGTATGAAAAAGATCATGCTAAATATCCTTTTTGTACATATTCACATAGTTGCTCAAAGTAGACATTTCTATCATATGAAGGAGTTAACATATTCATCTCTCAGTATGATCACAGACCAATTGTCCCAAATAGCTAAATAATCCACAGATTGATCCTCCTTCACCAGTTAATTTAGGCACAGACGATAGTTTATCTATAATTTTTTCAGAAATTACATCTGAATTCTTGCCATATGTAATTTTTAATGGACACAGAAGACAGAATTGAAAGAGGAAAGTGAACAGAATTTCTATACATAAGAGGTAAAAGTAGTATGTCCTTTTTCCACTGGTGGGAAGCTCTTAAAAAGTATTTGAGGTGTGTTCCCCATAGTACCTATAAAAACTTATCCCTGTCCAAACTAAAACATCAATATTCCTTCTTCATGTAAAGAAAGAACAGCAAAGGACATGAAGAACAGAACAAAACAATGGGATATGAGGTTCGGGGAGAGCTCTAGGCAACTGTTCACATCAATACTTATTATTTTATCTAAATAAAATATTTCTCTTATGTATCCTTTGAAAATGGCACATTGTACATGAAAAAATCGCTTTCTCTGAGGCACATACATACTTCTCAGTTTTCCTTTACATATTTCCCTTCTAGACAATGGGTCACTATTCGTTTTTTAAAAATTCGTATATTTTAAAAAGTGGTTAAGGGATAGACAACCAAGAGAACAATAAGACACCAAATTCTTGCCTGGTCAGATTCCATTGACCAAAAGAGGTTAAACTATGCAAATGGAGTCCCAAGGGAACAAAAATGTCACCTCAAAATTCATTTTTCAGAGTTGCTTTTCTGCAAATGTCTTTCTGTGGCATACTTCTATCTGCCTATTTGTGATCCCTGAAGGCAGCACCTGCTGCACAAATATAAAATGTCCCTCTACTACCACATTCTTCATTTGGTTAGTTATGCAGTCACACACATATCTTAGCAACCATTGGATGTGTATTATGAACCAGGTCCAGGCATCTACTAACTAATGGAGATATGAAGATGAAAGAAGGCCAGGCGTGGTGACTCATGCCTGTAATCCCAGTATTTTGGGAGGCTGAGGCGGGCGGATCACGAGGTCAGAAGTTCGAGAGCAGACTGGCCAACATGGTGAAACCCCATCTCTATTAAAAAATACAAAAATTAGTTGGGCATGGTGGCTCGTGCCTGTAATCCTAGCTACTTGGGAGGCTGAGGTAGGAGAATTGCTTGAACCAGCACCCTGGAGGCGGAGATTGCAACGAGCTGAGATCGCGCCACTACACTCCAGCCTGGGCTACAGAGCGAGACTCCATCTCAAAATAAATAAATAAATAAATAAATAAATAAATAAATAAAAGCTGAAAGAAATACAAAAACCAATTTCTCCTCCCCAAGTGTACCCAGCCTATCTGGAACAACTGTAGGGTCACAAAATACCATTGGCAAATGAATAATAAGCATGGCTAACTTTTCTTGAACAGTTCCAACGGGATGCTTACTGTGTTAACTGCTTTCTACATGAACTCAGTTAATCTAGCCAATAGGCTGTGAGTGGATACAATCTGGGGCCTCATTTTACGGATAAGAAAATTGAGATTTAGAGAAAGGGATTTGTTGATAAAACAGATAAACTGTAGAGTTCCCACTGCAACCAGGACACACTGGCTCTATAACACATATTCCCAGTCCCTGGCACAGAGGCTAGAATACAAGCCCCCTGCAATCCTAGTGTCTCCTAGATCTTCATTAAGGAGTCATTCAAGTTCAGTCTACAATAAAAGATTTATCTGGGGTTTTAGCGGGCACAAAGATGCTGATAGTGTCTTCCTGGCAGAGGGAGAAATGAATCTAAAAGGGTCTTAGATAACAGCTTTGAAGGATAAAAGAAGTCACTAAATTGTGAAATGAGAGCTTTGCACGTGGAATGGGGCATGGCATTGGTTGGGGAAAATAGAAGGGGAAGGGGAAATCTGAGAGCCAATAGGTGGCTGCTTAGGAACTGGGTCCTAAGCCACTTAACTTTCATCCTGCCCTCACCTGTCCTCAGATGAGGCACTGAAGAGATGGGTATGGCTGCCACAGGCTGCTGCCTGTGCTTAGTAATTCTCCCTTTCTTCAGGGCACTGTAGCTATAACCGTATCCCATGCTTCTGTTAGTTATCACCGCTGATTTTCCATGGCCCCTGAGGTGCCAAAGCTCTATTCTGCTGATAACTTAGGGAGAATTTCTCTTTCCTTCTGTGTTATATACTGTGTTGGGTAGGAGCTGGGGAATAACAATGCCCCAGTGCATTTTTCCTTTTATTTAATAAAAAGGTGTTTTACTAACATTAGCTCTTTGAGAATTTAATCACAGTTTTGTCCCTCATGTTCAGACAGGAGTTCATAAAGAGCTGCTCTACAGACACATCTGAATTTCACTCTACACTGGATTTAGAATTACTCCTCTGCTAACAGATAAAGGTTAAACACACATGGTTGATTAAGGATTACTTTAAAAACATTATCTTTGAGAACATTCCTAAGTCCCTCTTGTAAACAGGACTCTGGTGGTCCACGTGACTAGACAGGCATGAATTGCATAGGTTTATGCCTCCTCTGCCAATCTTGAAATATATATATTGACGTTGAAGTAATCTGGACCACACCTACCAGCCTCTTCCTGCAGTATTCCTTCATCGAACATTCCCCATCTCCCAGCATCCTCTGCTCAGCATTGGCAACATAAAATGAAAATACTGCACTTTTTGACAGCAGACACTTTGCAAATACAAGAAGGGCACAAAACAATGATAATAAAACATAAAATTTTAAGTATGCACTTGGTAGAGGATCAGCCTAAGGAAGGAATAATCAACTGCCTGTTTAGAGGTGCACACACTGGATAAGAAATGCAAGTATACCATTTAACCAGAGTCTTGAAGGATGAGTCAGGGAAAGTGAAGACACAGAGGTGGAGAGTGGCAGGTGTGGGTATGGCTAGGGAGGTTAGGGTGAATTGTCAGCTACCTGAGAGACAAAATGGAAGGTACAAAGGTACAGGGGAGATGCTCAACAAATATTGAATAGGTAGAAGAATTAAATTATATGTGGTAACAAACTATATTTTATAACATCTTACTGTTTCTGAAATGTGTTAGCTTAAATACTTTATATACTTTTCACAATACTCATAAAAAGGCAGGACTTTTAGGTCATATATTGCAGATGATAAATTTGAGGTCTGAAAAGGCTAAATCGGTGTCACAGGCACGACACAACTAAAATGCTACCAAGACCCCATAACCATGCCACTGCCACCTCAATGGGCACAGAGCTTCAGAAATGACACCCATCAGAAGCAACAAGTGGGGCAGAAGTGGTCCCCTGACTTTTTCACCTGTGTTTGTTGTGTTTCAGGTTCTTTTTTAGCTCTCAGTTTAGATGAAATATAACAATAGCTTTGTTCTTTGTTGTTAAGAGTCCTGACATCACAACCTGCCATTTCAAAGGCCAGAAAAATTTGTTTGGATGGTCTAGCTTTGAGAGAATTCTTGTACCCACACCTGCATTCTAAAATGCTGCCATGAAGACTTAGCTGTAATCTTAAAACAAGTTCTAACACTGAAATCTGATGTGATAAAATAGGTTACTACCTTTTTGTAAACAGATTATGCGTAACACCATTCTATTGGAAAGTAGTCTTCTAATATATGCTTTATTCCCACTGGATATTGGCATTGCCACCCACTGTTTACATTAAATCTTGCAGATATCACCAATGATTATAGTCATGAATGTTAGCATTAACGTCAGCAATCGTTGGTAACAAAAGCCAACATATAGGAGTTTGTTTTCAGAAAGGGAGAAGTCTGGTTTAGGAAAATAAGGCAGAATTGCTTGATATGCTTTTCAGTATTCACATCAAAGATTGATATGACAAAATAAAAATTATTGAAACCTGGAGGGACATTATTAATAAGAAAAGTTAACAGGTTACCTTCCCAAACACTCATTATCAACTTTGCCAGAAAAGTGCACATACTATAAACACTGATAAAAATGTTGCATGATCCATGTCTCATTATATCCAGGATACAGCAGGAAGAAAGAAAATGTGAAAGTTAACCAAAAAGTCATTGTAGGAGGAATATTCCATTGCGGCTACTAAGTGGAATGGCAAAATGATCCATGTGACAAAACAAAAAAACAAAAAAACAAAAAAAACAGGACTAAATTCTTTTTTTTTTTTCAAGACATAATCTCACTCTGTCACCCAGGCTGGAGTGCAGTGGTGTGATCTCAGCTCACTGCAACCTCCACCTCCTAGGTTCAAGTGATCCTCCTGGCTTAGCCTCTCAAGTAGCTAGGATTATAGGCACCTGCCACCACGCCCGACTAACTTTCATATTTTTAGTAGATATGGGGTTTCACCATGTTGACCAGGCTGGTCTCAAACTCCTGACCTCAGGTGGTCCTCCTGCCTCAGCCTCCCAAAGGGCTGAGATTACAGGCATGAGCCACTGCACCCAGCCAGGACTAAATTCTCAGGGGAAGACTGATGACAGTTACTTTGAAAACATGTCTCTTTTATATGAATGAACATTTTCAGTTTCAAAAAGTATTTTACTTGTCCTGCATATATAAATTGCAAAATTACACTGTTATTTCTTGCTTTTCTGATGTGTTGTCATAATAACATGTATATCATACCAATCCCATAGTGCACTGAATATATGGAATATAAAAATTTTATGCAAATGAATGCCCATCAAAACGAACAGGTAACAAGGCTTGTAGGCCTAAAAGTATTCCTACACCTGTACAAAAGAAAACTTTTAAAGAAAATTTCACTTTTTAGGTTGGCTAGAGTAGGGGGAATTATTTTTAATATCATTGTTTCTATCATATATATTAGTACTTAGAGTAGGGAGAATTATTTTTAATATTGTTTCTATCATATATATTAGTATGATATGCAATGCATTATTTTAAATACAATATATTTTAAGATTATTATTTCCTTTCATAATGTGCTTCCAATTCTGCTGCATCACAAACCACAATCACTTATCTATAGATAACTGGAGCCAATTAATTTGAATTTGATGATGGTGCCAATAGCAATTCTAACGAAGTGATGAGTCTTGGCTTAGTCGTTGAAATGAGAATAAAGTAAGGCAACAGGAATTTATTCCTTCAAAAAACATTCATTTAACAATTACTTTACATTTGCTGTATCCTAAGGACAAAAATATATGCTCCATTCTGGAAAGAGCAGAGCAGAATTAAGAAAAATGAGCTCCTTCTAGACTCCAAATATTATTGTCATTTTATTACAAAGCTGATTTTTTTTGGCCACAAACATTGATTCTATTTTTGTATTTAAAATGAGAGATTTATTATTATATGCATATGTTTATTTATTTGGAACTGTATTTTATTAAGGACACACCTAATAACTAAAAGCATTAGTTATTATCATTAGAGTTAAAATTATCTTACATAGATATAGTTGCAAAATCTTGATCGAAGTATGCTTAAGATGTTTTTCTCCTTATTTTCAACTTAGAAATTAATATCTTAGTTTTCTATAAGCTTTCTAATATCTAGTTCTCCATTTGTCTTTCTATTCTCTAGTTTTATTTTTCAGTTTTCTTAACTAGAAACCTTAAAAAACCCATTACAATATTTAAATAGAGTAAGAAAATAAAGCACTCATTCTCAGAAAAAAAATGATTTTATTTTGTATTACTTGATTTCATAATTTCAGTGGTTGTAGCTGTTGAATTTAGTCAACTACTAGCTGACCCATATCAGAGATAGTAAAATGTCATGCAGCTACACCATGAAATCACATGTGAGAGAGATATATATATGTTTATATACACATATATATATGTGTATATATATGTGTATATATGTATATGTATATATGTGTGTGTATATATATGTGTATATACATAGATATAGTGTATATACATAGATATAGATACACACACATATATATCTCTCACATATATATGTGTATATATATAGATATACACACACATATATAAGTATACATATACATAGATATATGTATACATAGATATACACACATATCTATGTATACATATACATAGATAGATATATGAATCACAATATGACAAATGATTTCTCTCTTTTCTTTTTGCCTTCTGGTTTTCCTTCCTCCCTTCCTTGCTTCTTCCTTTCTTCCCTTTCTTCCTTCTTTTCTTCCCACCTTCTTTGCTTCCTTCCTTCTTTCCTTCCTTGCTTCCTTTCTTCTTTTCCTCCCTCCCATCCTTCCATTCTTTTCTTCTTTCATGTATTCCTTTCATCCTTTATTTGTTGTTCATGCTAGGATGCTGTCTATATTGGTTTATATTCCTTCATTCATGCAAGTGGTTTTGCGAAACCTGAATTACCTACCAATTCAATTAAAGTTTATTTCAGTGATCATTCATCAGTCCCTCATACCTTGACACTTCCCAGGAATGCACCTTGGTGAATCACTTTGTGATCAAATTCTTAGCAGTGACGAGCAATATCTAATCAACTGACTCTAACATAGCAGGTGAGTGTGCTAAAGAAGGTATATGCAAAATGCTATGGGATGCTAGAAAAAGAAGAGGTTAACTCTATCTGGCGGAACTTAAGAGGCTTCCAGAAAGAGGTAATATTTGATCTTGAATGGAATAATGAAGAGGAAGTTGTCAGACAGACAAGATAGGAAGGCAGGGTATTCCATTTGGAAGGAAAGCAGGAGAAATGTATCTAATCCAATCAACAACAACAAAATCATTGGCTTAGTTAATACAGTTGTAAAATTTTATTGTTAAATATATATTTCATAGCCAAAGTCTAATCTTATTTGGTCCCTGATGGAGTTAAATAAGACTTATAAAAGATCGTTTTGAAACCATGTTCAAGGAATGCTATACTTAGCCTGAAAGGGCAGGCAATGCTGTTAACCATCTCATATGGTTGTTCATATCATGCTATTCCTGTCAGGGTAGACTGGATTGCTCTCAGGGTGATCAAAGGAGACCCTGGAAATGCCAGTGAGTCATAATGGTAAGATATTGGGGAAATATCTTGAAAACTGGCATGTATTCCTGTGCTCAGATTAGTGAGATTTGTCAGAAATCTGAAATTGATTTCTCTCTGTTGTAATGTCAGGTGATTTGTGCTGGGTACTATTTGAAACATTTAAACATTTTTCATACCTGTACTAATAGTGCTGAATACCCTCAGCCATATGTGATATTGTCTCCTAGGAACAAGGAAGATGTATTCATATTCATTTCATATGCTTTCTTTTCGCCACACTATTGGTATCTACACCTAATTACTTATCTCTCAGGTTGCATACATTAAGAGTCTTTTTTGTATAATACATTTTTATATTCTATTGGTTGCCTACTTTTTACGTTTCTATAAATATAGACTAGAATCCTATTCATAGAACAGATGTGTATGCCATAACAATGTTTAAAAAAAGTGTTATTTATTGCTATATTTCCTTAACATTATTGATATGGAAATTGAAAATCATAAACTCAGGAATGAAGTGATCCAAAACCATCTGAATGCAATGAGATACAAATGCTTTAAAGTTGTAGAATTTTATGGCCAAAAGTCATCTTAAAATGATTTGCTTCAGTCTCCTATTATTGAATATAGGAGACTGAGGTCAAATGAGGTTATAACTTACTCCACATTCTTCAGTTATTGAAAGATCCTGGAGTTAGAATACCAGCTTCACGACTCTGAGCCACATGTTTTTTCAGTTGATCTACTGTATATACTCCTATGTAATTCTTTTTAAAAACATATTCATAAAATTAGAGGTTTAGAAGGGCCTTCAAATATCACTCAGTCCTCCTGTTCTTCCAATGGATAGAATTCTTGTTTCCTGTACAGACAGTAAGCTATTAACTTATAAAGATATGGACCATGCAAACTAGAGTATTATTCAAATACTATCCCCAAATTCTCAATTTTCTGCTTAAATATGTCAAAGAAAGTTAACTTATCAAGTGAAAATTATATTTTAACATAAACATTACTCTGAAATTGAATTAAAATTCAATAAAAATGCCCCATAATGTACATAAATGATACCAGAAAGTTTGTCAGTGACATATCCATTCTAAAGTAAAGGAACCTCATTACTATGCTGAAAAGAGCAGTATCATTAAGGATGCTGATGAATTGTCTCAATTGCCAAGGATTGGTCAGTTTTTAAGTTAACTCACCTATAAAAAATTTCACCTATAAAATTACACATTCTCCAGATAACCCCATAATATACTAGAGTTACATCTGGTCAAATGCATATAGCTGACATTGCTACACCATTCAACAAGAGTACTGAGACCATACTTTGTATGGAGCACTGAGTATGAATGCATTTTCACAAATTGGACTTTGGTCTCTACCATCATATGCTATCATGAGACATTCCCCTCTGCATCTCTGAGAGAAGCCTTTAGAGATCAACAGTCTGGGTTCCAGTCACTGCCCTGGCACACACTAACTGAGCAGATCCTTTCTATCCTCAGTACTTTTGTTTGTAAGGTAGAATGAAAACACCTATCTCATAAAGTTTAAGGAACATAAAATGAGATGGTACTTATAAAATACCCAAGCACAGTTTCTAGAATATAATACAGAATTGAAAATATTTAAGGACCAGATATTGTGATTCACTTTGATTAAAATAAAACAATAAGAAAAAGTGTTTCAATAGCATTTAATAGCAAACATTTAGGAAAGGTCATTGTTTTAGACAAATACTTTTGGTAATTCAGTATATCAGAATACAGGGCTGCTCATTAATCTTTACTGGGAAGATAATAGAGAAGGTTGGAAAATATTTACAGAGCAGTTACCATAAAGCAACAGATACATATTTTATTCTGTCACTGTATAATAGATTTTAGGCAAGTTTGTTGCAAATGAAAGAAACTCTTCTGTAACATTTTGTTTTCATTAATATTTTTATTTTTATTTTTAGTGCACTGTAATCCTCAGCCTCAAGACAATAATTATAAGGAGTATGTTAAGCCTTTTTATAGAAAATGTAATATGTTAGCATATTTATTAGAGATAATTGGATTAACTCATACAAACTGTGAAGTACAACTAGCACTCTGATGTTTAGTTTATTTTCTATGCCTATCCTTGCTAAATGTGTAACATATCTGTTTACTGCTCTATTAGAAAGCTTTAAATGTATCCTTTCAAGCCTATTTACAAAAAATAAAATTGTGAATCAAATACATTAATTTCTAAACAAAACATATATTATTTCTTACACAATGAAAGGTAAGCAAAGAACCAATGTAGACTACAGCTAGTAAAGTTAGTGTTTCCATTATATATTCTCATTCATCATTTGACAAACATTGTAAGGCTGATAGAATAATGAAAAAAGAATAATTTTGCCTTTCCTCAGGGGGGAAAATGTTTATCACACCAGCACTCAGAATTGAGTTACCTGTACTGCTGGTACCTGAACTTTTCTTTTAATCTTTATCCCTACATTCCTGCAATAATTGCCTATAAATACTGATGTCTTTCCTAAAATCTAGGACTTGTAATATACTCTTGCTAGATGTCTTATTAGATACTGGCATTCTAACTAGAAACTCAGGCTTATGACTGGGTTGACAGTTCTCCCCACGTCTCAATTCCTGTTGGTTTGTCCACATCTCTGAACAAGGCCTTGTCCAAACTCTCTGAAAATTTGCTAGTCACAGAAGCAGTAACCAAACAAGGCTTTTGTTTTACCATGCCTCAATTATATCCCACAGTTAATGAAAATATATGAAATATCTTTCTAATTATTTGTACCTTCTTCAATTTCCTTTAATCTTTTACAGTTTACAGTGTACAGATCTTTCACTTTCTTGGTTAAATTTATTCCTAACAATTTTTGAAGCTATTGTTAATGAGATTTTCTAGATTTCTTTTTCAGATAGTTTGTTGTTAGTACATAGAAATGCTACTAATCTTTGAAAGTGGATTGTGTATCATGTGACTACTGAATTTATTACTTCTAATAGGTTTCTGGTGAAGTATTTAAGGGTTTCTACACCTAAAATCATGTCAAATGCAAGTGTAGACAATTTAACTTATTTCTTTCCAATTTAGATGCCTTTTATTTCTTTCTTTTGATTAATTTTTCTGGCTATGACTTCCAGTACTACATGGAACAGAAGTGGTGAGAGAGGGCAATTTTGTCTTGTTCTTGATCTTAGAGAAAAAGCTTTCATTTTTCACACTTAAGTATAATGTCAGCTGTGGGCTTGTCATATATAGCCTTTATCATGTGGAGGTACTGTCCATCTATACCTAATTTGCTATGAGTTTTTATTATAAAAGAATATTAAATTTAATCTAATACTTTTTCTGCATCTTTTGTATTTTGAACCATCCTTGCATTTCAGGGATAAATCCCACTTGACCATAGTGTGTGATGCTTTTTATGTGCTGTTGAATTCAGTTTGCTAGTATATTTTTAAATCTTTTTTTTTAAATTATACTTTAAGTTCTGGGGTACATGTGCAGAACATGCAGGCTTGTTACATAAGTATACATGTGCCGTGGTGGTTTGCTGCCTCCATCTCCCCATCACCTACATTAGGTATTTCTCCTAATGTTATCCCTCCCCAATCTCCCCACCCTCTGCTATCCCTCCCCTAGCCCCCCACCCCCCAACAGACCCCAGTGTGTGATGTTCCCCTCCCTGTATCCATGCGCTCTCATTGTTCAACACCACTTATGAGTGAGAACATGCAGTGTTTGGTTTTCTGTTCTTGTATCAGTTTGCTGAGAATAATCAGTTTGATAGTATTTTGTTGAGAATATTTTCATCTATGTTCATCAGGGACATTGAACTGTAATTTTTTTTTCCTGTAGTGTCATTGTCTGACTTTGGTATCAGTATAATGCTGGCATTTTAAAATAATTTTGGAAGTGTTCCCTCCTCTTCAACATTTTGGAAGAGTTTTAGATGGATTGGCATTTAATTTTTCTCATATGTTAGATAGAATTAAGAATTGAAGCTATCAGATCTTGGGCTTTTCTTGGTTAGAAAGAGTTTTATTACTGATTTAATCTCTATAATTGTTAATATTCTGTTCAAATTTTCTATTCCTTTATGACTTAATTTACCAGGTTGTTTCGAGGAATTTATTTCTTCTTGGTTATCCCCTTTAACCGCACATAACTGTTCACAGTAATCTTTTATCATCTTTTGTATTTCTGTGGCATCAATGGAAATGTCTCCTCTTTTATTAATAATTTCATTTGTTTGAGTCTTCTCTCCTTTTTTCTTTGTTACTCTAGCTATAAGTTTGTCAATTTGGCTTACTGTTACAAATAACTAGCTCCTAGTTCATGGGTCTTTTCCATTATTTTTTCTAAAGCCTCTACTTCATTTATTTCTGCTCCTATGTTTAATCTTTTTCCTTTTGCAAACTTTGGAATTAGTTTACTCTTTTTCTAGTTCTGTGGGTTGAAAAGTTAGGTTGTTTTGTTGACTGTGGGTTTGTCATAGATGGCTATCATTATTTAGAAGTATGTTTCTTCAGTATCTAGTTTATTGAGAGGTTTTAACATGAAGGGATGTTGAATTTTATCAAAGGCCTTTTCTGCATATACTGAGATAATCATGTGACTATTGTCTTTATTTATCTATTTATTTATTTTTGGAGACAGAGCCTCACTCTGGCACTCAGGCTGGAGTGCAGTGGTGTAATCTTGACTCACTTCAACCTCTGCCTCCCAGGTTTAAACAATTCTCAAGCCTCAGCCTCCTGAATAGCTGGGACTACAGACATGAGTCACCACACTCAATTTTTTTGTTTGTTTTTGGCTTTAGTTCTGTTTCTTTGATCAATCACATTTACTGATTTGCATATGTTGAACCAACTTTGCATCCCAGGGATGAAGCCTACTTGATCATGGTGAACTGACTTTTTAATATGCTGCTGAATTCAGGTTGCAGGTATTTTGTTGAGGAGTTTTGGATCGATGTTCATCAATAATATTGGCCCAGAACCAACCCAAATGCCCATCAGTCAGTGAGTGGATAAAGAAACTGTGGTATATATATATACAATGGACTACCACTCAGTCATAAAAAGGAATGAATTAACAGCATTTCCAATGACCTGGATGAGATTGGAGACTGTTAATCTAAGTGAAGTAACTCAGGAATGGAAAATCAAACGTTGTATGTTCTCACTGATATGTGGGAGATAAGTTATGTAGACGCAAAGGCATAAGAATGATACGGTGGGCTTTGGGGACTTGGGGGGAAGAGTGGGAGAGGGTGAGGGATAAAAGCATATATGGTGCAGTGTATACTGCTTGGCTGATGGGTGCACCAGGATCTCACAAATCACCAATAAAGAACTTACTCATGTAACCAAATACCACCTATACCCCAATAACTTATGGAAAAATAAAATTAATAATAATATAAAAAAAGAATACTGGCCTCAATTTTTCTTTTTTGGTTGTGTGTCTGCCAGGTTTTGGTATCAAGATAATGCTGGCCACACAGAATGAGTTGGGAAGGAGTCCTTCTTTCTCAATTTTTGGGACAGTTTCTGTAAGAATGGTACCAGCTTGGTTTTTGTACATCTGGTAGAATTCAGCTGTAAATCCGTCAGGAGTGTGTGTGTGTGTGTGTGTGTGTGTGTGTGTGTGTGTGTGTTTGGCAGGCTATTTATTACTGATTCAATTTCAGAACTTATTATTGGTCTGTTAAAGGAATCAATTTCCACCTGGGTCAATTTCTACCTGGGTATATGTGTCCAGGAGTGTATCCATTTCTTCTAGGTTTTCTAGTTTGTGTGCATCTTGGCCACTCCCCTTTTTTCATGACATTAGTATTCATTGCTATAAATTTCTCAGGACTGATTTTTCTGCATCTAGTAAGTTCTGTAAGTTGTGTTTCCATTTTCATTTGTCTTAAGAAATGTTTTCGTTTCCCATTGGATTTCTTTTTCGAGCAATTTGTGTTTCAGGAGTATGTTATTTAATTTCTAAATATTTATAAAATTTCCATTTTTCCTCGTTTTAATGATTTATAGTTTCATATCACTGTAGTCATAAAGATACTTCTATTGTGGTTTTCCAGAGAGACATAAACAATAATAAATGGATAGATGATATAGATAGATTGATATATATAGAGATATAAAGATATAGAGATATAGAGATAGACATATCAGAGGAGATTTATTAGGGGAATTGTCATACATGACTCAGGGGTTCAAAAGTCCCATGATAGGACATCTGCAAACTGAAGAACCAGGGAAGTTGGTAGTGTAACTTAGACCAAGTCCAAATTTCTCAGAACCAAGGAAGCCAATGATGTAACTCTAAGTCTATGGCCCAAAACCTGAGAGCCCAGGGGACTGCTGGTGCCAGTCTCTGATTTCAAAAGCTGAAAAACCTGGAATTCAGACATCTAAGGACAAGAGAAAAGTTGGGTGTTGGCTCCAGAAGAGAGAGCAAGAATTTACTTTTTCTCTGCCTTTTTGTTCAATGAGAGCATGGGACTGCAAGGGCCAGCCTGGAATTTGGGGTGGCAGGGGCTGACCTGGCACTGGGAAGGCCTGAAGCCTGCATTAAGGGTTCTTGTCTGGTGCCTTGGATCATGGAAACCAGCCTGAAATTGAGGCTACAGGGCCCAGACCACTGCTGTTACCAGTCTGGAGGGAAGGGCGGGCTTGGATTCTGAGTTCCTGGGGACAGTTTGGACCATTGGGCTACTGGGGCTGCTCTGGAAGTAGGACAAGTCTGGAGCTTGAGGCTGAGGGAGCTGGCCTGGCTTGGGGTGGGCCTGAAGTTGGGAGTCACTGTAGCTAATCTGGTACTGAGGTGGGTCAGAAAGCTTGGTCTGTGATACCAGCTTGAAGTCTCAGGCATTGGGAGCTGGCGTAGTGCCAGATTTCAATGGTCAGGCTCACTGCTGTGGTCCATAGCAAGATCAGGAGCTCACTTCACTCTCCTTATCCCACATGAAGGGTATCTCTTCCAGTAATGTGCTGCCCGTATTGGGAGAAGGGATGATTCAATCAGGCAATGTGAAACTGTTTTTTCTACCCTCTTCCAGGCATCTTTATTTCTGTATTACACCCAAGTGCTATAATCTCACATCTGAATTACTTGGCTCTTTTGAAGGTATTTCACATATTGGTAGTTATTCAAATTGATGTTCTACAAGGGGATGAGCACTGGAACATCCTATTCCATCATCTTTATCTTCCCTTCTACGGTTCTCAATGAAGCATTCATCTAGCCTGCACTGTCCTAGAACTAGAGACATGCTCTGTATTTTATATGGTTTCACAGCAGACAACCAGGCCCTTTTGCCACTGGTATCTGACAAAATGTAATCCTAATCCATTTTCCAGGAATCTCCCATTGGAAGAACAAAGAAAATAAATATAGAAGAGTAAGGAAAATTGTTTGCTTTTTTGCTGTTCTTTAAAAAAGCATTAGAAATACTAGTCCTCATTTCTTCCAGACTCAATTCACTTCAGACTTACTAAATCAAAATCTCCTTTTTTTTTTTTTTTTTTACAAGATCCCCAGGGAATGCATGTTCACATTCCAAGGAAATGTGAACAAAGGGAGGGGTAAGCAGAGCTCAAAAATTCCAAGGCCTTTTACTAGTTTGCACAGGCAGAGGGAGGCCAAAAACTCAATTGGTAAAAAACTTCACCCTTTTCCAGCATGTTTGTTGGGCTTCTGGGTTCCCTTCCCCTGAGCACAATCCTAAGCCAACCAGTTTAAGGTTTGGGAAATTAACTCTTTCCAGTTTGAAGGATGCAACTGAGAACAGTGTCCCATAGTACAGAGACACAATTACCTATCAGTGTAGAGAGGAGTGAGGAGGAGAAAGGAATAAACAGAAGGCGATTTTTTAAAAGGCATTCCAGGACTTCAGGATGCATTCTAAAGGGGTACAGACTGAGACGAATGGTTACCTAGCTAGAAAGAAGGGAGCAGGTGACCCTGGTTCTCTTCTCTTCCTAGCAGATACCTGGGGATAAAGGAGTGAAAAAGAGAAGAGCATCCTATTTTCATTTTCTATTCTTGCATCCCCCAGTTCCAGCAACCTTAGCAGGAGCTGCCATGGGTGTCAAAGTAACTTCTACCCATGAAGCAGGGGGGAATAGAGAACAGGAATTTATCACCTATGTCTCTTTCCCACCTACTGTCAGTAGCCTTAAAGCTCCCTAGACCTCATTTATGCCATGGATATTAACATGGCCTTTATCCATGAAACTGGAAGCTTGGAGTTGGCTTAATTGGCAGGAATCAGCCATGCTAACCTGCACTGTGTCTTTCAATTTCTGCTGTCATTTGCATCTAGATCCCTCAGCTCCAGTTTTCTTTCCTGATCTGAAGCTTGAAATTTAGTCTGGGACAAGAAAATGTATCTCGAGGGGGTTGCATGGACTCCTTATCATAATCCAAATGCTAAGGTGAAACTGTGGAACTGAGTCCTTCTCCAACAAGGGAGAGAAAAGTATGTCCTGTGATACACCAAGATAACTGGCAGCTATAGGTATGCTTGCTAGGGTTTTGGTGCAATGTGCTTGGCTTTGGTTAGTTCCCTTTGTTCTACTTTCTCAAAAGGAAACCTCTGGGTGACTGGCATCCTATTTATTCCAATCACCTGGCAGGATTTCCTGGATAATTGTTCAGTTCTAGAATACTGATCCAGATTTTTATGTTACCCATCCCTCTTGTTCTTTCTAAGCTGCAGCCAAAAATTGCTGGTTGGTCCACAGGAACAAGCAAGATTAGTCTAAAACACAGGTGAAAACTTAAAAACAACTAACAAGTTTAGAATTTAGTGACACATGTATGATAAGTTTTGGAACATAATTTATCTCTACAGTTTTCATTTTTGTTAAAAACAAACAAATGATCATAAGACTGAGTTCTTTAAATAAACTTAATCTTCTACTTGGCCCGATTATTTGCATAAAGGGCAGCAAGAATAATTATTTCTATGTAGGCCTTTTGGATTGGCTTTGATGGAATTCTGTTCCACAAGGAATATCATATAAGATCTTTTAACGCCAAGCCCAACCATGGGTTTGTATCCTCAAATACCTGTGAGTTAGGTGATCCTGTCCTCTTAAGGTTCCAAGATAAACTTGGAGGAGTTGCTAGATCTGTAAGAAAGTGACATTCTTTACTGACCACAGGTCAGGAACCCTGTACAGGAACTTCGTGGACAAGGGTATGAGGTCAGTTTTCCCACTGGGCTTCTATCAGCTCTGTAATACAGTCAACCTTGACTCCTTAAAGGGAAGTATACCCTTCCAGTCAAAGCCTTGGTAAAATAACCACTTTCTCCAATTGTGTTCTGTTGCCAAAAAAAAAAAAAAGATACTTATCGCACTGACGCAAACAAGTATATTGCCGTAAGTTAAGAATACTCACAAATCATTTCCAAATTCTAGAGTTACCAGGCAGAGAGAAACAAACAAGCTCCAAATTTGGTTCATAGGAGTGTACCTTCCTCAATTATTAAAGGTCTTAAACAGTTCAAAATAAGTTGCCTTGACTATGAAAAACAAAACAAGGATCAGCAAAACTCCAACCAAAAAAGGTTGCTTCAGCTTTCTGAGTTCAGTCCCTTTAGTTAACTCTTGTTTTGCTTGATATTCATGAACATTGCAGCTTTTCATGAGTCCTGTACGTTTTCCTTTATTCTAATGTTACAATCTCCAAAGTTATCAGAAGTCTGTATTTGAGAGTGCCTGCTAAAGTTCTATAGCTTATTTTAAACCATCTTTTGAAGAGAATTAAAACAAGACAATAGCCTGTGAATAATAAAATGTCCAGGGTAGTTACACTTGGAAACACAATTGACAAAGAAGTTTGGTTATCTCTGTGGTTTACAATAACTTAACATAAAAACCTTAATTATGATGGATAGGATATACTCAGATATTAGAATTTTAGCAATTCCACGTAATTTTGGAATTTATTAGCATTATTCACCAAGATATAACCTAAAGAAGATTGAGCATCATTTTGGCAATCCCATGTACCTAAACACGTGAAATAATCCTGCTTACTTCTCTTTTCTGGACACTTCCGGAGCACTCTGAAGTATTCAAAAAGCCAGGTGTCAGGGAAGACAATTTTGAAACTGAACTTTGATTTGGGGAAGGCTGTTAAATGTTCGAGGTTTAAAATACTTGATATTATGAAATATAATTCTAGATTATCATGTTATTTATATTGCCAAAATGATGACTCAGGAAACTAAAGAAGCAAAAACCTTTTATAACCCTGTACAGATTTTGCCAAAGAGCAGATTAGCACCTTAGGAGAACCTTGTCATGCTTTTATTTCAATGCTCAATTTATGGAAAAAAACACATAATACTGTTTTTTGAATTTAGTCAATATATTCACACAGAGAACCTTTTCTGCAAGACTAATTTCCACAATTGTTCCACTGAGGAGGAAAATAAAATTAAAGACAGAATTGAAATAGAGTAAGTAATAGTTAACATTAGGACTAGGTCATTAAGAAAAATCATAGTAAACAAAAATAAGTGTCCCCTTCCAGCTTAGCCCAACTAACTGCAGCTGCAAACTTATCTCACAGCCTACATTCCAGGCTAGTCATAAAACCTGCATTTAGAGAAAGCAGAGGCAAAGCAAACCTGGTACCACCCTCTCTCTACATAGATAAGAGCACCAGAGCATATCTGTAGGTCTGTAGCCCACAGGAACTTCTGCAATTCCTATTCTTCTGGTCTCCTAGAGTGTCTTCCTCAACCTTTTGACCTCTTACCTCAGCTTCAAGGTTATAAAGTCAAATCACAAAGCCCAAGATTGTAAAACTTAACTGTCTTTGTCCAAAACCTGTCTCCTGCCTTGTTTTCCTGCCTCAAATTGTATAAAAGCAATGTTTCTGTTTGTTCAGGGCTGGTGGCCATTACAGGCAGTGAAGCCACCATCAGCTGGAGCTCCAATAAAGAGATTTTCTTGTATCTCTTGGTCTCTCTGTTCTTCTCAGCTGGAATGTCCCCACCACCACCACTTCTTTGAACCTTCAGCTTTTTTCTAATTAACTTAAAACAATCCTTTAATCCTAGGCAAAAGTTTACACTCCCATGCCTTCTTATAACCTTTTACTAAAAAACATATTTTTCTGTTCTTATACACCTTCTATGTAAATCTATTTCTAGTAGTTTCAATTAACTCCTATCAATTTTTAACTTTAAAGTAAAACTTGGTAATTTGCTTTAATTGTGTGCTAACTACAGCCAAAGTTTGCTTTCTTAGTTAAGGGTATGGTTGGTTCCCTAGTCCCCAGGCCTTACCAATCGTGAAGCCAGCAAGTCAAAAAGTTCTCAAAACACAAAAAGCAGTTTGTAACCTCAAAACACTTAGCAAACCTTACATCTGACCTGAATTTTACCAACAGTCTTTAGGGCTGTTTTTACTTCTTAAAGATTAAAGTCATGTGGACTGAAAGGTACCACAACTTTTAACCTCCCTTTAAAAAGTTTTAGATCCAAGTGTTTGTCTTTCATTAGGACAAATTAATTAGAGCTCTTTTCACAGACAACACACACAGTACACACATAGACAGGCAAAAGCAAACCCAGTCACTGGGTGGGGCCCTTTAAGAGACAGGGCTAGGAAAACATGCAGATATTAAACCAGAAAGAAACTTACTCCCTAAGGCAAGATTGCCAAACAAAGCCTTGCCACCAGAGTTACAAGCCATGCTCTCAGGATGTAAAACAAGATGGAGGCCTGATTTCACACACACATAAAAACCGTGCAGAAAATATATACTGTGAGCGTTGGGGAGGCCTGGCCTAGCAAAATATATTCTAAAAGAAAGAAAAAACTTTAAAAGTTAACTTGCTGATGGGGTAGGGAAGGAGAAAGAAAAGAAACAATTTAAAATTGCTTGGGAAAGAACCTCATATTCTTAATGCAAGTGGTTCCTCCACTAGGGAGAAAAGTTTAATTACTGTAATTACTGTCCAGTGGAGCCAGATCTCTTGGCTGGGGAAGGGGAAGGCTGCAGTGGTACCTGGCTAGAACCAGCCAGCTGGCGGTACGGGACCCTTGGACCATGCATCCCAGGCCCAGTAGGGAGCAGGGAGCTGCAGGGAGCTGCTGCTCACCAGTTCATCCCAAAAAAGGAAGAAAAAGGCCATGAGGATGAAAAGGCTCAGAAGGGAGAGGGAAAAAGAATTTTTGGTTTGCATCGCACTTACCATTTTTCAAGCCCCACATTGCATGCCAAAAATGTTGCAGGACTTTTCCTTATTTCAGCTAAAGATGGAGTCCTTGTCTGTCCCATGGCCATAAAAATTTAGGCTTGCAGACAGTTTGAAAGGTGAGGAAAGCAGCGTTTAATTGAGTGAAAAGGGAAAATAGGGACTCTCACAAGATTCTTCGAGGACTCCCTCCCACCAGGCTCAGTGAAACATAGCCTCTTATTTGATCTTAACAATGAATAAGTTATTCATGAGGCAGTATTGTTTTCATTTTACAGATAAGGAAACAGAAAAGATAACTCGTAAGATATTATAGAAGCAGAAGGCAGTATAGCAGAAACTTATTGCAATAAGTAGTATCTGACTCAAAAAATCCTGCTATTACCATTTTTACAATGTTTCACTGCATACTTAAATATGGCCTCACCTACAGTTTACCAAAAACACTTGATTTTCATTATTTCTCCATCTCTACATAAATAAGAGTAGTTTAAAATTAGATGTTACATAAGTGTTTTATAAAGCTTATTTACATATTTTGTTTGATTTGTACCACTCAATAGTTCTGTGAAATTGGCAAAAATGTCACTATTTTCTCCATTTTAAACATTAATTATTTGAAATTTATATTGGTTACCAAACTTTTGAAGAGTGAACAGCTACTAAAATGGCAGTGTCCAGACCTGAACCTAAAGTTACAACTCTAAATCCCTGACATTCAAAAGAGATCACAATGTCTTAAACCATTCTGTGTGTTTCTTTGGATATTGTAGTGTTTTTTTTTTTTTTAAAGCATCCTAATTTATTAAGTTATTTTTATTATGAGCTAAAGTACAGCTTAAGAAATGATCAAAATGTAAACATCTATAAATTGTTATAACATTCAAATTACAGGTACACAAAGAAAGTACACAAGTAGCCAACAAGTACATAAAAAATGTTCAACATCAATATAATTAGTCATTAGGTAAATGCAAATTAAACCACAATGAGATACCACTTCATGCCTACTATGATGGCTATACTCAACAAAACAGAAAATAAATGTTGGCATGTATGTGAAGAAATTGGAATTCTTGTGCATTGCCGGTGGAAATGTAAAGTGGTTCAGCTACTGTGGAAAACGGTTTGGCGGTTCTTCAAAAAGTTAAACATAGAATTCCAACATGTTCCAAAAATTCCACTCTGAAGTATTTACCCAAGATAAATAAAAACATGTATTTAAACAAATATATAACCTCGCATGTTCATACCAGCGCTATACACAATAGAAAAGTGGCAGAGATGTCCAAACAGATGAAGAAACATTTGTACATACAATATTATTCATCCATTAAAAAAATTAAGTACTGACACATGCTACAATGTGGATGAACCTCAAAACATTATGCTAAATGAAATAAGCCAGACATAAAAGTTCACACATTGTATGATTCCGTTTATATGATATATACAGACTAAATAAATACACGGAAAGCAGATTGGTAGTTACTAGAAGCAGTGGGGAGAAAAGAATTGTAAGCAAATGCTGTGTGGCTACAGGATATTTTTGGTGTGTGATTAAAATATTTTGGAACTAAATTCAGGTGGTAGTTGCACAAAATTTTAAATGTACTCTATTGCACTAAATTGCTCACTTTAAAATGGTTAACCTTACGTTGTATGACTTACACTTCAATAATAAATTTTTGAAAAGGAATTAAAAATCTTTGGAATCTAGGACCAGCTCCCATTTAGGGTACAATAAATTTCACAGTTATAAAATTTTGTGTTCAAAGATCTAACTTAAGCTATCAATTAAAGTACCAAATTTACAATCTATTTTCCGATTTGCAGACAAAGAAAACATAAACTAAAAACTTTATGGTAAATACAGAAATTTCTGGATTTTTCTCATTATTTAGGGAGTAAATTCTAAATCTTTATTTTCATCTGTTTTTCTCTTGGCTGTTGAATCTCTCTTGTAATTTTTTTTTCCTTTCACTTATTTGTACTTTTTAGTTTCAGGATTTTAATTCAGTTCCTTTCAATAATTTTCACCACTTTTTTCATATTCTCATTTTGTTCAGACATTGTGTGTTTTTTTCTTTTGGTATACTTTAGTTATTCACAAATGGTTTACTTTTCTGAACATATTTAAGACTGTTGATTTAAAGTCATTGTCTAGAAAATCAAATATCTAGGCTTTCTCAGGAACAGTTTCTGTCAATTTATGTTATTCCTGTGAATGGGCCAATACTTTTCTGGGGGGTTTTGTATGCCTTTTAATTTTTCTTGCAAACTGGCATATACCATATTTTGATGTGGTAACTCTGGATATACTATCTTTCCCTTTCTCCAGGGTTTGCTGTTGTTGATTCTTGGGGACTGTTGTCTATTTCTTTAGTGATTTTTCAAATTGTATTTGCAAAGACTATCTTCCATGTTATGTATGGTCATTGAAGTTTCTGTCTGATATCTCAGTTGGGCACTTGGTTACCGGACAGTGATTTCCTTAAATGCCTGAAGCCAATGATAAAAATAACATTCTCCTAGTCTTTGCAGCTTAGCTCTGAGCTGATGACCTTCTCAGTTGTTACTCAAAGTTACCTTAAAATCTACCTTAGTACTCATATCCTGCTTGTTTGAAGCACAAATCTGACAGAGATGCAAGCCCTACATCCTTTTAGGTCATTAACAAGCATGTATTTGATCCTGAGCATGCATGTACACAGTGGCCATTCAGAAACTTTATTTCCCCAGTACGTTTCCACCTTAGCCTCCAGTTTCACAGATTATTTGGTCTGTCTGCTACTTGCCCCAGCTGCCATCACTTGCCTCAGAAGGTATACATTATATCTTTAAATATTTTGATAACTGCCATCACTGTCCAAACACTGCTTCATTCTAATAGAGGGATACAAAACAAAGGTCAGCCTCACTCCTAGTCTTTCAGGGAACCACCAGAAAGGTCAACATGTACATCCATGATATGAATGTGTTATTTTAAGAAAATCCATATTAGGCCCCTGGCACTAGCAAGATACACCAAGAATGCAGGTAGCTATCTACTAGGCTGCTGCCCTACTGGAAAATGAGGGATGATAAGGAGATGATCTAAAGTGCTACAACATTCTCTTACCAAATTTCAACTCTGCTTTTATTCACAGAGAAATTCTACATTATTTAAAATTTTAGATTAGATTTTTCAAAGTTATGGAGAATTTGATTCTATCACTCCTTTTCAGCTTGTTGTTTCAGTGGAGGAAACAATGTTTGTGTACCTTAATTTGCCATTTTCCATAATGTGAATTGAAAGAATTTCAGTGAGGTATATACCTGGCTCAAGGACTAATACCAATCTTAGATAGGAAGTGAAGTCATCAACTTGAGACCAAGCCACAGATCTTATGATAGAAATGAGACTGACTCCCAGAATTCATTACTGATTTGCAAACACTGGATTTTACTGAGATTGAGTGTATTACAGAACACATTACATCCACTGGACTATTAGCAGAAGGAAAACACCAAAAGAAGGTTATGAAAAAAGTTATCATAAAAGCCTCTATGTGGATTCTCAATTTATCTTGTGAGTACTTAACTTCTTCTGGAAAAAAAAAGTGAGTTCCAAATCAGGTTCAAAGGTATTACCTGAAAACCTGTGCTTTCTGGAAAAAAGCAAAACTCCATATCCACACTAAAAAGTTAAGTTTCTAGGGGCTGGTAAAGCATAGCCATGACAATTAAAGCTATCATGATACCACAAGCATTCTAATTTCTGTTTTCTTTTCAAAGATACATAATAAACTATACCCATTAAAAAATACGGCCCAAATCAACCTTGAGCAAAGCTAATAAAGCCAGGGTCATTAGACTACCTGGTTTGAAAATCTACTACAAAGCTAATAGTAATCAATACATCCTGGAGTTACTGGTATAAAAACTGACACAATTGGAAGAAAATAGTGAGCCCAGAAATATATTCAAATATTTATAGTCAATGGATTTTAGCAAAAATTCCAAGAACACACAATAGTCAAAGGACAGTCTCTTCAATAAATGGTGCTGTGAAAACTAGATATTTACAAACAGAAAAATGAAATAACTTAATTTCACACCATATACCAAAAAAAACCTCAAAGTAAATACTTAAATACAATGCATGAAATTTCAAAACTACTAGACAGAAACTTAGGGAAGAACTCTATGGCATTGGTGTAGGCAAAGTTTTTTTAAATATGACCACAAAAGCAAAGGCTAGAAAAGAAAAAGTATATAAGTGAGATTATATTACACTTTTAAAAGCTTCTTCAAAGCAAACAATCAACAAAATAAAGAGACAACCTACAAAATGGGAAAAATATTTTCAAAACATCATCTGATAAGTAGTATATCTAAAATATGTGAGGAACTCAAATAACAGTAAGAAAAAAAGTTATTTTATAAAATGAGACATTTCTCAGAAGAATACACAAAAATGGACAACAGGTATATGAGGAAAATGCTCAGCATCACTAATTATCAGAGAAATGCAAATTAAACCCACAGTTAGATGGCCATTGAAAATGGCTATTATTGAAAAGACAATAGATAACAAACATTGTCAAGGATGTGGAGAAAAGGGAACCATAGTACACTCTTAGTATGAATATAAATTAGTACAGCAATTATGGAAAACAGTACGTAGGTATGTCAAGAAATTAAACATAGAACTACCATATAATCAAATAATCCCCTTCCTGGGTATATATCCAAAGATAGAAAATCAATATGTCAAGGAGGTATCTGTACATCCACGTTTATTACAGCACTACTCACAATGGCAAAGATATGGAATCATACTAAATACCCATCAGTAGATGAACAAAGAAAATGTGATTGATTGATAGATAAATAGATAGATAGACAGATAGATAGATAGATAGATAGATAGATAGATAGATAGATATTAGTCTGTTCTCATGGTACTTTATAAAGGAAAGAAGTTTCATTGACTCACTGTTCCATGTGGCCTGTGGGGCCTCAGGAAACATACAATCATGGTGGAAGGCACCTGTTTGTAGTGGGGAAAAAGAGAGAATGAGTGAATGCTGAGTGAAGGAAGAAGTCCCTTATGAACCATCAGATCTCATGAGAACTCACTCACTATCATTCTTGACTTTTGTGTACCCGCAGGCTCAACATCACATGGAAGCTGCCAACGGGTGGGGCTTGCACCCTCTGAAGCCATAGCCTGAGTTGTACTTTGGCCCCTTTTAGCCATGGCTAGAGCCCAAGTCTCTAGGCTGCACACAGCAGAGGAGCCCAGGACCCAGCCCACAAAACCATTTTTTCCCTCCTAGGCCTCCAGGCCTGTGATGGAAGGGACTGACATGAAGGTCTCTTACATCCCCTGGAGACATTTTTCTCATTGTCTTTGAGATTTGCATGTGGCTTCTCATTACTTATAAAAATTTCTGCAGCTGACTTGAATTTCTCCCCAGAAAATGTTTTTTTTCTTTTCTATCACATTGTCGGGCTGCAAATTTTCCAAACTTTTATGCTCTGCTTCCTCTTGAATGATTTGCTGCTTAGCAAGTTAAAATTTCCAATGATCTCCAGGGCAGGGGCAAAATGCTGCCAGTCTCTTTGCTAAGCATAGCAAGAGTCACCATTGCTCCAGTTCCCAAAAAGTTTCTCATTTCCATCTGAGACCACCTCAGCCTGGACTTCATTGTCTATATCACTATTAGTATTTTGGTCAAAGCCATTCAACAAGTCTCTAGGAAGTTCCAAACCTTTCTACATCTTCCTGCTTTCTGAGCCCTCCAAGTTTCTAGGAAGTTCCAAACTGTCCCACATTTTCCTGTCTTCTTTTGAGCCCTCTGAACTGTTCCAACATCTGCCTGTTGCCCAGTTCCAAAGTTGCTTCTAAATTTTCAGGTAACTTTATAGCAGCACCCCATGCTCTGCAGTACCAGTGTACTGTATTAGTCTGTTCTCACATTGCTAATTAAGAAATACCTGGAGAAAAGGGAACCCTCACACACTGTTGATAGCAAAATGTAAATTAGTACAATCACTATGGAGAACAGTTTGGAGGTTCCTCAGAAAACTAAAAATATAACTACCATATGATCCAGCAATCTTTTGGCTAGGTATATGTCCCAAAGATAGGAAATCAGTATATCAAAGAGATATCTACATTCCCTCATTTATTGTAACACTGATCACAATAGCAAAGATTTTGAATCAATCTAAGTGCCCATAAGCAGACAAATGTAGATAGAAAATGTGGTACACATAGACAATGCAGTACTATTCAGCCTTAATAAAATGAAATCCTGTCATTTGCAACAACATGGATAGAACTGGAGGACACAATGTTAAGTAAAATAAACCAGTCACAGAAAGACAGACTTTACATGTTCTCACTCATTTGTGGGAGCTAAAAGTTATAACTATTATATTCATATAGACAGAGAGTAGAAGGATAATTACCAGAGGCTGGGAAGTGTTATAAGGAGGAAGTGAGGGGAATGGGAATGGTTAATGGGTACAAAAATGTAGTTGGATAGAATAAATACCATCTAATATTTGATACTCAACACTGTGACTACAGCCAACAGTAATTTATTGTAAATTTTTAAATAACAGCATATGATTAGAATGTTTGTGACACAAAGAAATGATAAATGCCTGAAGTGATGGATTCCCCAATTACGCTGATGTATATATTACACATCATCTGCCTGTATCAAAATATTTTACATATCCCATAAATATATACACTTACCAAGTATCCATAAAAGTTAAAAATTAAAAACAAATAAAAATCTACTGTTCTGACAATATTTCTTATTCCTTATTCTTATTGAGGTCATCATCATCCATGAAAGCCTGAATTCATTCTGTTTGCCTCATTCTCCCTATTTTATGTTGTGTGGTTCTAAATGGAGTCAATTATCGTCCTTTGTATCTTCACATCCTCTATCTTGCTGAACTTGTCCTAATGCTGGCCCTAATTATTTCTCCCTTGTTCTATGTAATTACTTCTTTACCTTGTTACTGCATTCACATTATTTAGTCTCAATTCTTTTTCAGACTATGGAATCCTCCAAACTATTTTGCTAAAACAAAAATTTAATCATATCATTTTCTTGCTAAAACTTTTTAGTTATCCATTATTTCCTGCAAGGAACTGGGATTTCTAACTGGCATAATAGTATATTTATGAGGAGTCTCTCACTTCAGCTCTTACTACTTACCTCTTTTGTCATCCTAGGATCTAGCTTCTACTGAGCTATCTAAATTTCTATATATTTTCATCTCCATATTTTGCACATGTTCTTTCTTAGAGGATTACCATTCCCTAGCTCCTCCATGAGTGAAATCTTAATCCCTCTCCTGACCCAGTTCAATAATTCTCTTCTCTATAATATTTATTTCCAACTGCCTCCAATCTTCAGACACAGTTGATTCCTCTTTCTTCTAAAACAGACGTGTACCTAGAACACATCATTACCAGTGGAAGTATCTGTAGGGATCTGTAGCAGCTTCAGCTCTGGTCTCCTCAGAATAATTTGAGGGGCATAAAGCAGAAAAAGACACCAAGGCAAGTTGCAGAGCAGAAGTGGAAGTTTATTTTAAAATGCTTTAGAACAGAAAAGATAGGAAAATTCACTTGAAAGAGACCCAGGTAGGTGTATGTAGGTCCAAGAGAAAAAAAGAGAACAAAAAAAGTCAGCAAAAAGGAAAGTAAGAGCCACCTTTTCCCCATGAGTCTTCCCTTGGGGTGGGCTTTCTGCTTGCCCAGTGCTATCCTTATCCTTTGGAAGTGAGCATGTGCAGTGTGTTTTGGAAGTCATATGCATTCCCTTCTGAGCCTTTCTTCCTTTGTCCAGTGACATGTACCCGAAAGATCAAACTTTGCTGTTTTTGTCTCTTAGCAGGCATGCCCAGGATGTTGTTTCTCCCTGAGGTCTGCATTCAATTAACATTTTGATGCCAATAGGTGTAGACCATCGGAAATGGCCTCTCCCTGGCCACTGCGGAATTATCATTTTTTAGAGGCAATGTGATAATTGCTGAAACATCATCAGACATTTGTAGTGGGTGGGGGGAGAGCTCTCTCCTGCTTTGCTCATGCCTAACTACCTGTAACTATATCATTCTATTTTAATGATTGTTTTGCCTGTTAGTCTAACTACTGTCTGAAAACTCTGAGTGGAAGTATGATATCACATGTTATTACCAACATAAAACATGCCACTCGGCATATAGCAAGTGGTTAATAAATGGTTGCTTAACAAATGAAGAAATTGAACATAACTTGTTTCTGTTTCAGTGGAAATATTGAGTGAGGTAGAAGACGGGATATGACTTTTATGCGCTGTCATGGGCTAAACTGTGTTTCCCCCAAATTTCTATGCTGGAGTTCTGACCTCCAGTAGTTCAGAATGTGACTACAATTGAATATGGGGCCAGAAAGAGTTGATTAAGTTAAAATGAGGCCATTAAGGGGCACCAATCTAATTTAGCTGGTGTTCTTATAAGAAAAAGAACTGTAGTCATCCAGACAGATACATGGACACAGAGAAAACCAAGTGAGGACACAGAGAAGATCACTATCTGCAAGCCAAGGAGCATGGCCTCAGAAGAAACTAAACCTCCCAACAACTTGATCTTGAATTTCTAGACTCTAGACTGGCAAGAAATAAATTTTTGTTGTTTAAGCTACCTAATCTGTGGTATCTTGTTATGACAACCCTAGTAACCTAATGTATATTGGCATATGACAGTAGTAATATATAATTTTATCCCTTACTTGTATTAGCTTCCTGTTGAGGGACTGTGTTAGAGGAACTTCTGGGTCCGCTATGGGCTTTGTTTCAAGGGCAGGAATTTTCCGCCTCTGGCCAGTTATGGGCTTTCTTTCCAGTTTTCCCACCTCTGGCTCCCAGGGGCTTCGTTCAAGGGCAGGGACTTTTCCTGCCTCTGGCCCCTGGAGGTGAGGCTCAGTGGCTCAGGGTTTTAAAACAGTAACCAATCCAGTAAAAGATTCAAATGTCAACTGATCAGAGAAAGTATGAAAAAAAAAATAAAAACCCTCTCATTGGATGAGAACAAGAATGGGGCGGGAGTAACTCAGGGGTATAAGCTCCAGCTGCACAAGCCTGCAACAGCAGCCCCTCCGGGTCCGCTTTCATAGCCTGGAAGCTGTCCTTTCGCTTTGCCTAATAAACCGCACTACTGCACACTTTTTGGGTCCATGAGTTCTATTTGAACTGTAACAGTCACCACGACCCCGAGGCCCTATTCCCCATTTGTCGGGGTTGGAGAGGCCAAGAACCTGATTTCCAGAAAATCCAGGTGCATCTAATCTGGTTACACTATGGCTGCTGTAACAAATTACCAGAGATTTTATGGTTTAATACAATAGATATTTATTCACTCACAGTTATGAAGGGCAAAAGCCCAAAATCAGTATTCCTGGTCCAAAATCAAGGTGCCTACAGGGCCATGACCTCTCCAAAGGCTCTAGAGGAGGAACTGTTTTTTGTTTCTTTTAGCTTCTTGCGGCTGTCAGAATTCCTTGGTCTCATTTCTCTAATCTCTGACTCTGTGGTCACATTGCCTAGTCTTCTGCTTGTAAAATTTCCCTCAACTTCTCTCTTATGAGGACATTTGTGATTTCATCTAGGAGTAACATGGATAAACCAGGGCATTCTCCCAATCTCAAGGTTCTAAATTTAATTATATCTGCAAGGTCTATTTTGCCATGTGTGTTAACAGTTTCAAGAGATTTAATCATAATATCTTCTGGGAACCTTATTTAGCCGAACACACCCATTTTATTTCTCCTTTTCTTTCTCACTCCCATAATTATTTTATTCTTTCTTTCCCTTCTCTTTACACTTTTTCTTCCTCTCTCTCTTCTATCTCTTCCTTTCTTTTTTAGCTTCCTTCCCAATTTATTTTTCTCTCTCCCTCTTTCCCTTCTTCTGAAAATGGTAAGGTATAAAAGGCTAAAAGAGGCTAAATTATTTCTCCAATTTTTTTCATAAGGTAATGGCAGAACAATGACAAACCTCTCAAGCCAGGTATCTTTTCACCATGTTACCTAAAGGCTCTCTACCTTCATGTAAAATCAAAGAGAGCTAAGCTGTCACCATGACGTTGAATGAAACTCCTCATTAATCTCTATGCATGGCACTGAAATTACTATGTCTTAAAACACTACTGGCACTTCATATTCTATTCTATCTCAGGCATAGAAAATGCTTGGCTGTGATGGTCATTAAAAGGACAGACATGAGTAACAGAAAACAGGCTTTGTTACTATGTGTGTCAAAAATTACAATATGCATGGACTGTCAACACAATAAGGGTTTCTCAAAATTGGCCACTCTTAATTTCAATTACTAAATTGATCTCTGTCATGCTTCAGCTGGATTCTCACAGCACCAAAATCAAAACAAAAATATTTTTTTTAAATCTGTCAGTTCATATTTGTATTGCTATACAATGCCATAACTGTGCATGTTTCACCCCTGATTAATCAGTTATTTTGATGTAATGTAGACACATTCATAGTTATAATCTTATTTTTTATATTGTCAAGTCAGTATTTCAGGAAGTAGAACACCTGACTACCTTGAGGGCTCTGACAGCGTCTCTGTATCCTAGAGAAAATTACTTAGCCTCAGTCCTACCCAGTAATATTAACACTAATAATAGATACTAATAATAGATACTCTATAGTATTTCACAGGTGATGATGAGAGCAAATTAAATGGCATTCAATGAACTGAGAACATTTTCCAAGGACAAGTACGAAGCATTTATTCATTTTATTCTTTAAGTGAAGTGAAATGGTAATGTGTGCTAACAGAATGGGAAGCAATGTGAGTAACTGACCAACCTGCTTTTCCCTAGTGCATATTCTTACTTTTACTTGAAATTATTGAGGCCTGACTTTGTTCAGCAATATTGAATAATAACATCTGAAGTTCAACTTTTGCTATACTGTTGATATTTTTTATATTTATGTTTTCATATAAAATATATTTTTATTATCTTTTTTATTTACTTGCATGTGTATACTTGGTTTATTAGAAATTTTGCTTAGAAAACCTGTTTTAACTTTTTTTTACCTTTAATAATTATTTTCACTTCAGGCAATTTAATGTAAGTGATTGGAAGGAGAAATCCTGCAGGCAGGTAGAATACTTTGAAGGCCACTTGCTTATGCATGTTAAGTTCTTCATGAGTGATCATCAAGAAAGTGGTAAATTATAAGCAAAAAACATAATGCTGAATTTTAAAATTCTGACCCATAATTATCGTAGTTTTTTTTTGTCCTTCTAACACATGAGAAATAAACTGAATATTTTTTTAAGTACTAGAACTTTAGATGGAATGCTTAGAACATGAAATTATACCTAACAAAAATATCTGGGAAATTCCCTTCAGTCTTTCCCCCATTTTGTAGGAAGTGCTGAAACTACTTCCAATAAATAAAGGAAGGAGCAAAATGTATAATAAGAAAAACAGGTAGTTAAAGAGAATTCACCAATGTAATCTGCTTTTGAAATTGTTTCTGTGATTTGCAATAATCAAACAGCCCAGTGAAGCTCAGTCTTGAGTCTTGGAAATGACAAAATTACTCAAGTAATTGTAACCTGTGGGAAGGCTGAATTAGACTTTGGTAAGGGAGTGGAGATAACTGGCTTATAATGTTTTGCTGAGCTTTGTGAGGTCCAACATGAAGTTACCCTGTAGGGAACTAATGTGCTGTAACTTTGTGTATCTGACTGGGTTTGTATTAATAAAATTACCCTGGGGCATGCACTGAGGTTTCCTCCAGAAAACATATATAGAGCTTGTTAAAATCCTTTAATCAAAGCTTTTCTAGTGGGTAGCCAGATTCACATTAGGGGGCAGAACTGTAATTCCATGAAGAAACTAGTAGAAATCCATTTCTCCAGTTCTCGTTGACTCAGAAACCTATCATATTAAATCAACTTTAAGTTAATCACTTCTCCTCCCTCACAGTCTAAGGACTTCTGAAAATGTGATCTTATAAATATATTGTTATATTGAGTTATTTAATGCTTCATTGCATATGACTTTTTGATTTCCTATAATGTTAAGCAATAACACATATATTAACTCACTAAACTAAATTACTGCTTGGTTTTTATTTTCTTTTTTGGTGCGGGGGGAGCTTTTATCTAATCCATCAGTTTCAAATACTAAAGTATTTAAAACCATTAAGCCCATGATCCATTAATCTAGATAGTTTTGTTGCAAATTCTGTTTCAACCATTTACTAGAAAGGTGCTTTCAGCCCACCTTGTTAAACTGTCTCTTTCAGTTTTCTTATTTGCTAAATTGGGAAAGTGGTATTTGTAATCCTTATTGAGAGAGTTGTAAAAATGTTATTATATATTGTGTCAAGCTTGTGCAACCTGTTATAATTATTCAATTTATAAAGATTATTTCTTTTCTCTCTGTGACTCAATTCTTACCATAAAACAGAATATCCACATCCTGACACTAGTACGCTATTTAGATTATCTTTTTACGTCTCCTGCCTCTTTGAAACCTATCTTGTGAACTTCCTTATTGTAAGGCCTATAGCCTCGCCGGGAGCCGGATGGACAATACTCACCCCCTCCGCACCTGATAACACTTATCAGGAGGCCGGACGTCCTACTGGCGCCTGCCTTCTCCAAGCAGGCTCCCCACACCCACTCCTGCATTCCACCCCTAGCCTCACACTCAGCACTAAATCATACTGTCAGCCCAAAATTCAAAAATCCCACCAAGAGCTTAACCAATGGCAGCTCGCCAAGTCCGGGTCCAGTCTCTCTCTCTGGCCAATACAGGTGCCCATGCTTTGTTACCTTCTCCAGCCCACCTGTCCATAGCCCTGCTGGGCTGCCAATGGCAGCTTGCCAAGTCCAGGTCCAATCTCTCTATGACCAATGCAGTTGCCCATGCTTTGTTTCCCCACTGACCAATCTACTGCCCTTCCCCCTATAAAACCCCATGCCCAAAACGGCCGGGAGCGACTTCTCTGGCCCCTCTCTCTACCCGAGGACCACAGAACCTCGCCCAGGAGCTGAATAAACTGGAATTTAGTTTTCCTTATACCGGCCTCAGTTTCCTAATTTTAAGCTCGACAATAAGCCTTACAGGTATGAGCAGGCAAGTGTCAGTGACGCTATGTATGACAGGCACAAAAGACTGAAATCAGCTGGGGTATCTCAATGCCACTTTCTCGCATGAAAAAAAAGCCGCTTATCTTAGGAGGCAGAAAGACTGTGCTGTCAGTTGAGTGAAAGGCCCTTGACTTCCTTATTAAGAGAGGATGAACGAGCTCTTCCGCACTGACTCATCTGCAGGCTTCCTACCACGAATGACTGTTTCCACTGTGGTGACCACAGCGCCTGGCACACGGGAGGGACGCCGTGAAACAACCGTGCTTCTCGTCCAGCGAGTGTACTTACAGACAGGATCATGCGGTACTTGAAATTGGGGAATTCAGTGTCGCACTTCTCACAGCGGTATAAGCCATTCTGCTGATCAATCACTTTCTTATTGCAGTCCTGAGTCGGGCAGGCCTGGTACATGCAGTTCTCTTTGCGAAGATACACCACTGTGGCCACGGAGCTAAAGTAGTCCGGCTTTGGGAGAAAAGAACGGCATGAGACAGACCCCCCAGCCCGCTCGGGACTAGCTTAGAGGCAGTTCAAAGCCTGCCCTTACGTCCAAGTGCTAAGCGTTTATACATTTTGAGTCTCAAGATCACAAAGTGCTCACAGGGAATAATTCATTCCGCAGTTTTAGAAATCACATGTGCCAAGTACAAAACCCAGGAACGCACTAAGTCCTAAAGCATATAATTCCTTAACAAGAGTTAATTCTAAATTAGACTGTGTTAATTAAAAGTGAAATTGTTTTCCCCTTCCCTTGAAGACTCTCTGAAAGACAAAGACTTGCTCCTCCCGATCCTCTGATCCTCCAGCCAACAGATCTAGGAAATACAGAATGCCGGCCATAAAACCCAGCGCGGCAACAACCAACCACTCCTCCCACATTAAAAACAATGGCAGGAATGTCTAGGCTGAGATTCACTTTTTCCTTGTTTAGGCCAGGGACTGGCAAGCTGCTTCTGTAAAAAGCCGAGCAGTCAACATTTCAGGCCTTTAAAGCCGTTTGGTCACGGTCTCCGTGGCATCTACAGGCAGACCTCATCTGTGGTGCTTTGCTTTACTGCACTTCACAGATAGTGCATTTTTTACAAACAGAAGGCGGGTGGCACCTCTGGGTCGAGTAAACACACTGTTTTCCCAGTAGCGTGTGCTCACTTTATGTCTCTGTGTCTCATTTTGGTAATTCTTGCAAGATTTCAAACTTTTTCATTATTATTATTTTTCTTTGAGATGGAGTTTCACTCTGCCACCCAGGCTGAAGTGCAGTGAGCGGTGTGACCTTGACTCACGGCAGCCTCTACGTCTGCCTCCCAGGTTCAAGTGATTCTTCTGCCTCAGCCACCCAAGCAGCTGGGACTACAGGCGTGCACTACCATCCCCGGCTAATTTTTTTTTTTTAGACAAGAATCTTGCTCTGTCACCCAGGCTGGAGTACAGTGGCACAATCTCAGCTCACTGCAACCTCCACCTCCTGGGTTCAAGTGATTCTCCTGCAAGGATCTGGGATTACAGGCACCTGCCACCATGCCCCACTAATTTTTGCATTTTTAGTAGAGACGAGATTTCACCATGTTGGCCAGGCTGGTCTCGAACGCCTGACCTCAGGTGATCCACCTGCCGCAGCCTCCCAAAGTGCTGGGATTATAGGCGTGAGCCGCTACACCTGGCCTAATTTTTGTATTTTTTAGTAGAGGCGGGGTTTTGCCATGTTGGCAAGCCTGGTCTCGAACTCCCGACCTCAGGTGATCCACCCACCTCAACCTCCCAAAGTGTTCGGATTACAGGCGTGAGCCATGATGCCCGGCCCTTTTTCGTTACTATTATATCTGTAATGGTGACCTTTAACGTTACTATTGTAGTTGTTTTAGGGTGCCACTAACTGCAACCATCTAAGATAGGGAACTTACATGGAAAAAAGTTCCAGTGATTTGGATAGATCAAGCCAGCCACAACACTTTCTTAAGCCAAAGCCTAATCCAGAGCAAAGCCTTAACTTTCTTCAATTCTATAAAGGCTGAGAGAGGTGGGAAAGCTGCAGAAGAGGCCAGGTGTGGTGGTTCATGCCTGTAATGCCAGCACTTTGGGAGGCAGAGGCAAGAGGATTGCAGAAGCCTAGGAGTTTGATACCAGTCTAGTGAGACCCAGTCTCTACAAAAAATTGTCGGGACATGGTGGTGTGCATCTGTAGTCCCAGCTACTCCAGAGGCTGAAGTGAGCCATGACTGCACCACTGCACTCCAGCCTGGGTGAGAGTGAGACCCTGTCAAAAAAAAAAAAAAAAAAGAAAGAAAAAGAAAAAGAAAAAAGCCGCAGAAGAAAAGTTGGAAGCTGGCAGAGGTTGGTTCATGGGGCCGAAGGAAAGAAACCATCTCTATAACAAAAGTGCAAGGTGAAGCAGTAAGTGCTGATGGAGAAGCTGTAGCATCTCCAGAAGATCTAGCTAAGATACTGATGAAGATGGCTGCACTCCACAACAGATTTCCAATGTAGACAAACAGCCTTCTTCTGGAATAAGATGCCATCAAGGACATTCGTTCTAGAGAGGAGAGGTCAATGCCTGGCTTCAAAGCTTCAGAGGACAGGCTGACTCTCTTCTTAGGAGCGAATGCAGCTGGTGACTAGACGGTGGCGCCAATGCTCATTGACCATGTTAAAAATCCTGGGGCATTTAAGAATTACGCTAAATCTACTTTGCCTCTGCTTTATAAATAGAATATAAAAGCTTGGATGACAGCACATCTATTTATAGTGTTTATTTTAAAAATATAGTGTGGTTTATTGAATATTTTAAGCCCACTGTTGAGACCTACCGCTCAGGAAAAAAAAAAATCCTTTCAAAATATTACTGCTCATTGGCAATGCACCTGTTCAACCGAAAGCTCTAATGGAGATGTACAGTACAAGGAGATGAATACTGTCTTCATGAATGCACCTGTTCAACTGAGAGCTCTAATAGAGATGTACAGTACAAGGAGATGAATACTGTCTTCATGAATGCACCTGTTCAACTGAGAGCTCTAATAGAGATGTACAGTACAAGGAGATGAATACTGTCTTCATGAATCAACCTGTTCACCTGAGAGCTCTAATGGAGATGGACAGTACAAGGAGATGAATACTGTCTTCATGAATGCACCTGTTCACCCGAGAGCTCTAATGGAGTACAGTACAAGGAGATGAATACTGTCTCCACGAATGCCCCTGTTCACCCGAGGGCTCTAACGGAGATGTACAGTGCAAGGAGATGAATACTGTCTCCACGAATGCACCTGTTCACCTGAGAGCTCTAATGGAGATGTATAGTACAAGGAGATGAATACTGTCTTCATGCTTGATAACATCTATTCTGCAGCCCATGTAGATCAAGGAGCAATTTTGACTTTTAAGTCTAAGAGACACATTTCATAAGGCGATAGCTGCCATAGTGATTCCTCTGATGGATTTAGGCAAAGTAAATAGAAAACCTGAAAACGATTCACCATTCCAGATGCTATTAAGAACATTCGGCTGGGCAGTGGCTCACACCTGTAACCCCTGAACTTTGGGAGGCTGAGGTACGGAGATTCCTTGAGCCCAGAAGTTTGAGACCAGCCTGGGCAACATGGCAAAACACCATCTCTACAAAAAACACACGATAATTAGCCAGGTGTGGTAGCACCTGTAGTCCCAGCTTGGGAGCCTGGGGAGGTTGAGACTGCAGTGAGCTGTGATAAAGCCACTGCACTCCAGCCTGGGTGACAGAAGGAGACCCTGTCTCAAATTTAAACTAAAAAAAAAAAAGGAACATTCGTGATTCATGGGAGGAGGTCAAAATACCAACATCAACAGGAGTTTGGAACAAGTTGATTCCAACTCTCACGGATGATATGAGGGTTTCAAGATCTCAGTGGAGGAGGGACCTGCAGATGTGATGAAAATAGCAAGACTAGAATAATAAGTGGAGCCTGAAGATGGGCCTGAATTGCTGTAATCTCAGGATCAAACTTGAACAGATGAGATGCTTCTTATGATGGGCAAAGAAAGTGGTTTCTTGAGAGGAAATCTCTTCCTGGTGAGGATGCTGTGAGAATTGTTGAAATGACAACAAAGGATTTAGAATATCACATAAGCTTAGTGGATATAGCAGTGACAGGACTTGAGAGGGATCGACTCCAATTTTAAAAGAAGTTCTACTGTGGGCAGAATGCTGTCCAAGAGCATCACATCCTATGGAGAAATCATCCGTAAAAGGAAGAGCACCCAGGGTGGCAAATTTCACTGCTGTGTTAAGAAATTGCCAAAGACACCCCAGTGTTCAGCAACCACCACTGTGATCAACACTGAAACAAAACCCTCCACCAGCAAGAAGATTACGACTTACTGAAGGTTCAGATGATTGTTAGCATTTTTTAGCAACAAAGTTTTTGGTTTTTTTAAAGAGAAGGGGTCTCCCACGTTGCTCAGTTGACTGCCTGGGCTCAGGCAATCCACTTCTCTCGGACTCTTGAGTAGCTGGGATTACAGACAACCGAGAGAGTGGGTGTTCCTGTGACGGGACAACGTGGACTGTCCAGTGTTCAATTCTCGAGATGGTCTATAACAGCACTGTAAGAGCTGCTGCTGATGACAGTGATGGATCCGGGAATACAGGGAAAATGAGACAGCAGGTATGAAACCTACACTGTGTGTTAAGAAAATACAAGAGCAGGGATTGCTATTTTAGGGAGCATAAAGGAGAAATAAATGATTTAAATATTGAACTGTTGGCAGAATACAGGTTTAGATCAAGATGGGAGGAGGGTCATTAAATACAAACACGGAAAGGAAAGCTGCAACTAGAAGTCAAATATCAGGGCCCATCCTTTCAGGGAATGCTGGCAACCCTCAGCCTGGGATAGGTCAATACGCTGTATTCTACAGTCAGGGACAGCACCCGCAAAACTGCCTAATGTCTGACAATGAGCCAGACTACTGCTCATCGCAAAAAACATCTTTCTGATATGTGGGCACTTTAATTTGCAGGAACAATCACAGAAAAGAAACATGGACCGGAAGGCAGTTAATATTATACCACAAAGCCGACTGTCACTCCCGCATCAAGCTCCCTCTGGGAATTAACGCTTAGTCTAAGAGTTCTTCACACTTTCCTGCCTCATGTCCCCTGAGGGTTAAAACATACTCCCATGGCACACCTGGCTACTTCACTCTGGCCATGATTCTCAGCCCCCATGGCAGGCTCAGGTCACAGCCCCAGATAAGAATCACAGCTCAGACAGCTGGTGTCAGCACCTGAGTTTCTCAATGCACCCTTCTGTGCCCTTCCCAGGCCTTGTGGGAAGGTCAAGGGTGCTGGCTACCTTGTCGCCTTGGCCCAGGTTCTCTGATTTGACCTCATACAAGGTTTTCCAGTTGGTGTTGCTCCCTCCAAGTCCACCGCTCTTTAGATCAGAGATGGAAACGCCATCTAAGGCTTGTCCTTCTGAGTCAAACCTGAAAACATGAACAAAACGATGATGAGCACTTGATACGCTTCTCGACACGTGACCTGTTTCTGCACGCCAGGCGCAGGTTTCCCGCCACCCGCCCAACTTTCACATAGCACATGGTCATATTGGCTGAACTTAGTATCTTCAGAATTATATGTTTTACATTTTTAAATTAAAAAAAAAACAATCTGTGACAGAGTGAAACTCTGGAGTACAATGATACAGTCATGGCTCACGGCAGCTCTGACCTCCTGAGCTCAAGTGATCCTCCCACCTCAGCCCCGCTAAGTAGCCGGGACTACAGGTACATGCCACCAAGCCCAGGCTCATTAAAAAATAAATATTTTTTAAGAGATGGGGTCTTGTTATGTTGACCAGGCAGGTCTCAAACTCCTGGACTCAGGCAGTCCTCCTCCCTCGGCCTCCCAAAGTGCTGGGATTACAGAGGGTGAGGCAGTGCTCCTGGCCCAAAGTCAGCTGAAGAAACTGAATGACCTTTCTTCTAATCTCAGTTGCTTTGATGCCCCCAAGTGGTGAAGAGAATCAGTGCCAAAGTACCAAAGAATCTTTTCTCCAATTAGCCGGACCACCCCAGGCCTAAAATCAGAATCTGGGAAAGTCGACAACCAGTAAGCTATAAAGTAGCTGTCTGGTGTAGTCCTTTGGGCTACTAATGCTCATTCTCAGCAGGCAGCTGCGTTTTGATCATCACTGAATGTATCAGTACAGAAAGAGACAGTCAATATACTGCAATAGCCTAGCAAAAAGAGTTTCCATAAAAGGCCTCCTATGCCTGACACAGAGGCCAAAAGTGGTGTTTTTGTTGTTGTTTTTGAGACAGTCTTGCTGTGTCACTCAGGCTGGAGTGCGCTGGCACCGACTTGGCCCACTGCAACCTCCACCTCCCAGCAAGCCATTCTCCTGCCTCAGCCTCCCAAGTAGCTGGGACTACAGGCACGTGCCACCACGCTGGCTGATTTTTTGCATTTTTGGTAGAGACCAGGTTTCACCATGTTGGCCAGGCTGGTCTTGAACTCCTGGCCTCAAGCAATTGCCCACCTTGGTCTCCCAAAGTGCTGGGATTACAGGCATAAGCCATCGCGCCTGGCCCAAAAGATTTTATAACCCAGAACAATTTATCAGAAGGCATTACCCTTTTTCTTGTAGATTTACTTTTGCCAGTGTGGAGGTTAAATTCATTTGTATTAAATTATTATTAAAACCGATGGTGCTCCTTGATCACGTAACAACTGATAGGAAGGAAACGAGGCCAAGGAGAAAGCGGCTCAGGAACACAGCGGCGCGGAGGGGAGCCAAGCCTGAGACCAGAGGCGGGCCAAGCACCCGCCAAAGGTGGGTAACTAGGAGCTGATCACGCGAAGAACCGGTTCCTCACGAAGAGACCATCTCAAGAACGGATGTCACCCTATGCTGCAGACAGCTGCCTTCTGTCAGGTAAGTGCCTAAATCTCCCACAGGGCACAGCAAGGGCCGTACGTCTTTTTCACCACCACCAGCTACACCAGTTTACGGTTTCAAAGACTCCAAGGAACATCTGCCACTGAAGACCACTCATCAGGAGTCAACAGAGCAAGGAGAGAGGCGACCCCGATAAAAATCCTGCACGGTCACAGCCAAGATCTAAACACCTCTAATCCCTGTCCAGGTAGGGTGTGTGCACTGAGCTCCCCTTTGATCAGCGCCAGGTTATTTGATTCTGGGGACAGCTGTGCTCCTTCTGTTGACTGGGATCATGGTTATTGACAAGTAAAATATGAAGACCTTCATGTGGGAATGCAATTAACCTGGGGCCGAGCTCCAGAGCCTGAACGGAAATCAAGCAGTAAGAACAAAGCACTCTGCGGCTATTTCTGGTCACCCTGCCTTCTGCAATGCCAGCTACCACAACAGCTCGGTAGAGATGTGTGGACCGTACTAATGAGGGTGGCTTATGTGACATGAACATTCCAGAACATGCTTCATGAAACTGGACAAACACCAGTGCTACTGGTTCACATGACTCAAAGCAGAAGAGGAGTATGTAAAATGAGCTCATTCTGTAGCTGCTTAAATCCTAAGACACAGCTGGAAACCAACACGCTGCCCCATGACTACAGCTATAGGAGTTATTCCAGCTGGGCTAGTGAAAACGCCTTCCTGACCACATCAATCCTTGCATACTGTGTTTCAGTTTGAAGTACTCTTTTAAGACCGAGTTTTAATGTCCTAAAAGGCTAGAGACAGTGAAGAGATTTTAATAGCCTCTCCTCATCCCCTGAGTGCTGTGGGAATAACAATCTAATCCTAACAAAAAGCCCATTGTTCTCACCACACTTTATCAGAGTCCAGTGAATACACACTGGAAGATGAGATCGGCACCAAAGACTTGACAGAAAAAGAAAGCATGTGCTCCCCGACGCCACAGAGGCCTGGAGCGTGAACCCTGGAAAGACGCCTCAGCACCCACCGCTGAAGCGTGCTGGGCGCTCCTTGGCAGGACCGAGGTCAGCAAGCAGCACCACATTCTAATCGCCTCCTCCGACTCTCCGGTTCGTCATGGGATTCCAGGTTTGTCAGCTTAAGGGCTTTAAAGCCATCCTCTCAGAAGGCAAAACACCTCCAAGAAACAAATGTACCACTCACTTCTCTAACGAAGGCTTCTGCTTGGCGGAGACTCACACGGTAACCAGCTTTCCTCAAACCCAGCCTCAAACAACGCTTTGTTTCGCCCCACAAAACCTACCACCCACGAAGCTTATAGGCCTCTGGGATGTCAGGATTCATGATGATTGTGCTGGAAGACAGCACGGAGAGGCTCCGTCCACCGAAATCAGAGACTCTGGCTCCTTTGATAGCCAACACAGGCTGTCTGGAACCATCAAATTTATCAGCCTGTAAAAGAAACACCAGACATACGTCACTAGCAGGAAGAACACAGAAGGTTTTTATAGAAAACAAGGCAAACAGTCAATAGTGAGTGAATGTAATCAATATACATGGAATCTACACAAGACAGACTTCACACATAAGAATCTTCTCAGAGACACATCAAACTAGCACCACTTTCCCGGAGTTAGCGGGAAGAGCGTTTGCCTCCGTAAAGCCTGAATCATAGCAAATCTCACAGAAGATAAAGGATTTCAAATATTCGCCAGACAGCACAGCCCTTCCTATCTACATGGCCAAAGCCCCCAACTCACAGGACAAGACCGCCCGCTCCTCCGGGAGCTCTTCCTGTGCGCACTGACGGCCCCGCCCTCGCACTTACATCTTCCCCCCACAGCGTAGCAGTCACCACCTTCCCCGACGTGTCCATCAAGTAGATATTCCTCTTAGCAACCTCTCTGTTGTTAGACCTCACTGTGATTTTAATGGCATCTTCATAGCTCTTGCAGATCCCAATTATGTCTGAAACACACACACAACGTATTAGCAGGAAACCGTCAAGGCTCCCACTGAATGGGATCGGAGGGTGAATGAATGCAAGCACTTGGGTCTGACACCGCCCCAGACACTGCACAGGATCACCGCCCCGCCACGCTGCACAGGAACACCGCCCCCCAGGCTGCACAGGATCACCGCCCCCCACGCTGCACAGAAACAGCGCTCTGGACACTGCACAGGAACAGCGCCCCCCAATGCTGCACAGAAACACCCGCCCCGAACACTGCACAGAAACACCCCCCGCCGCACGCTGCACAGGAACACCGCCCCCCACGCTGCACAGAAACAGTGCTCTGGACACTGCACAGGAACAGCGCCCCCCAACGCTGCACAGAAACACTGCCCCAAACACTGCACAGAAACACGCCCCCCGCACGCTGCACAGGAACACCACCCCCGACGCTGCACAGAAAACCACTCATCACTGCTGTTCCTTCCCATACACCAACTTACCGACAAGTGAGTCTTTAGACTTGCTCTCTAGGTTATCAATCCCTGTGAAATCAAACTGAACGGTAGGCAAGTGACGATCATCTTCACAGGGCATGATGGCAGTCTCATTATTGAAGGTCATCTCATAGTCATTTTTAACAGCTGTGAATTGTTTGTTAGCAATCTTCAGGGTGCCTTTTGAGAAATAATACACCTGCAAAGGAGGCCAAGCCACAGAACTTGAGACTGTCATCAAGTCGGACAAGAAACACAGGTTTGCCACCACACAACCCTCCACTGGACCAGAGTCCTGTCATCCTCACTCAGTGCCAGCCCCAAAGCCAACACTGCCATACCTTGTTCACTTCAATCAGGGGGAAGAACTTGTCCACTTGCTCGTTGAAAGCTGTAGCTCTGATTTCACCCTGTGGGAGCATGCGAGAGCAGTTAGGACTGTGGGATTCAACTTCAAGCCTGACCAGCGAAACACACGCCACCTCAGCATCAAAATGACATCTTTAGAGCCGTGACATAAGCACAAAGGGGACCCAGAGAGGGCTCCAGACATCCCAGAAACCCACATTTTATAGTCACACATTCGAGGCATTAGCCAGCTGAAAAAAGAGAATTTAAATTGCTGGTCTCATAATCATGCTGCATTAACCTCAAGTGAGACACTGAGTACAGAACGAAAGGGGAATGTCGAGTGGAATATTCTGACGATAAAAACAAAACCACGCCGACCACGGAGCGACACAACCGGAGCCCACAGCACGGTGCTGCCGGGATGACTCCCGCTTCCCCCATGGTGCCTTCTCAGTGACAATCACTCCATACTCGGGAGCCACGGCCACAAATGTCACAATAAGTCATGTTTTCAAGTTGCTTGTGATCTGATTTTCACTTTTGCTTTTCTGTCAGCCAAAATGCTACAGATGGACAAGAAACTTAAATGGTTGAAATAGTAGCTAACCATCATACATTAGAGCGGTAATTTGTATTTAAAAAAAAAAAAAAGGTTCTAACATTGATTCTGCCATCACACAGTCAAACATTTTGGATGTTATACCATCCTCCCCTCAACCCAAAAAAAATCTATTTTTTTCTCCGCCTTTGGGAGTTTGAACAAACAGGAAATATACGGCAGTTTGAAAGGAACGCTGAAGTACATTTTAGAAATCAGATTATTATTATTTTTTTTTTTTGAGATGGAGTCTTGCTCTGTTGCCCAGGCTGGAGTGCAGTGGTGCAATCTCAGCTTGCTGCAACCTCTGCCTCCTGGATTCATGTGATGCTTCTACCTCAGCCTCCCAAGTAGCTGGGACTACAGGCATGCGCCACAAAGCCCAGCTAATTTTTGTATTTTTAGTACAGATGGGGTTTCACTATGTTGACCAGGCTAGTCTCGACCTCCTGACCTCAAGTAATCTGCCCACCTCAGCCTCCCAAAGTGTTGGGATTACAGGCATGAATCAGCGCACCCAGACAGTTTTCGCATTTTTAGTACAGATGGAGTTTCATTATGTTGGACAGGCTGGTCTAAAACTCCTGAAATGGACAGATCAACAGCTGTCGAGACTGTCATGATCCCATGGCATAGGAATTCTGTCTCATTGTCATGGTTTAGTTTAAATAAAGCAAGGAAGAGAATCTGCACAGTCAGACCCCGTTTCCAACAAAAGCACTCCCGTATCAAGGTCACAACTGTGTGCCTTCTGCTGTGGCCGGAAGCTCCACTCTGTGCATGAGCAGCTACCACGTCCCAGGGCCTTGACGGAGCCTGCCAGCAAATCAGACGGTCTCCAGTTTCTCCTGCCCAAGAGGCTACTTACACATTTAGAAAACTACTTTCTACTGCTACAAACACTGTCATTAAGATCAAAGATTTATTTATGACCTTTAACCCGCCACTCCAGACAGCATCAAACGACCAGGGCAGAGGGAGAAGCACAAAACAGCTGTGCTTCTCTCTGGCCGACTGTTCTTCTTCACCTCGTCGGCCCGCAGAGCTGAGACCTTTGTTTCTCAGAGTCCACGACTCTCACTTCCCCACTTGGCAAATACTCACACTTTCATCAACTAGTTCCAGAGAGAACAGCTTCCCTTCCCCTCGGGAGTTGCTCCAGGTACGGATCTGACTTTTGTTGGTGACACGAGCACAAATCGTCCACCTAAAAACCAAATCCATTGTATCAGGGTTTGGAAAAAATCAAGTGAGAAACCATCTTCCTACAGCCTTCCTCATCTTACACATATTCCATTTTCCAACCTGTATTTTAATCCAGCTAATTAAAATCCGAAGATGACACATGGGTTTGACAGTTTACAGAATAAGCAAATAGTAAAACATGCAAGGTGATTTAACACTAACTCATTCTCCTGTCAAACAAGTAAATTTATAAACTCTCTCCCTTCTCCAAAAAGCATCTCCAAGGCAACAACATCCCCCTAATGAAAGGTTCTAAGCTAGAAAATACAGTAACACCAGCAATTATATTTTACCACAGTTTCCAATTATGGGAACTGATATAACTGGTGTCAAACTTCTGTCTCATTTCTCACGCACACTGAATATAAATACATCACGTCGGCGGGCCACCCAGGAAACACGCTGCGGCAGCAGGACCTTAGAAAGAGGCCACGAGGAGAGGAGGCCAAAGATCTGAGCCCCATTTCCGGTGCCCTCCTGAACATCTGTACTAGGCACTTTAGGCCCCTCATTTCACAGGGAGAAATCTCTTTCCTACATTACAAAGTATTGAGGAATAGAAACATATCTGAAAGAATTCGGAAAAAAGGAACTCTAATTTTTAACTATGCAAATTATTTATTTTTTGAGAAGGAATCTCACTGTCGCCCAGGCTGGAGTGCAGTGGCGCAACCTCAGCTTACCACAACCTACATCTCCTGGGTTCAAGTGATTCTTTTGCCTCAGCCTCCCGAGTAGCTAGGACTACGAGGCGTGTACCACCACACCTGGCTAATTTTTCTATTTTTAGTAGAGACAGGGTTTCACCATGTTGGCCAGGCTGATCTTGAACTCCCAAACTCGGCTGATCCGCCCGCCTCAGCCTCCCAAAGTGCCCGGCTTCAAATTAATTTTTAGTGTAAAAAATCATAAAAAAGAAATATACATTCGGGGTATATTCATGTGGTTAATACAAATAGTGCAGATTATTTTAGCCAACTAAACCAAAGGTGAAGTCACCTGTTTATAGGAGAAGATGAAAGGCCTTTTGAATTATCAGATATATTTATTTTTACTCATAAGACTATCAACTGATTAAGCATTAAATATTTTTAATTTCAAATTCTTTCAAGATGAATGAAACCCCACAGGCCATGGCAGATTGCTATTTTGCTCTACTTTCCAATAAGAGAGTTAAAGGTTGTCACAATTTGTACCCCTCTCCTCCTCACGAAACAAAAAGAGTAAACCCAAGCTGGGCGCGGTGGCTCACACCTGTCATCCCAGCACTTTGGGAGGCTGAGGCAGGTGGATCACAAAGTCAGGAGTTCAAGACCAGCCTGGCCAAGATGGTGAAACCCTGTCTCTACTAAAATACAAAAAAATTAGCTGGGCGTGGTGGCGCGCATCTGTAATCCCAGCTACTCGAGAGGCTAAGGCAGGAGAATCGCTTGATCCCGGGAGGTGGAGGTTGCAGTGAGCTGAGATTGCACCACTGCACTCACTCCAGCCTGGGGGAAGAAGAGAGACTCTGTCTCAAAAAAAAAAAAGAGAAAAAGAAAAAAGAAAGAAAAAGAGTAAACTCATTCTATTTGGAGGTGACCCTGAGGTTCACGCATGAATAAACTCAAGAGTCCACAGTGACTTCTCTATTTTATACATACACCCAGAACTTATCCTATGCAACAACTCACTTGGACTGGTAAGGGGTGAGGCTGGCAATGGGCACCACTTTGGCCTGGGTTCCCCCGGAAGTGCTGGACAGGCTGGGACCTCCAGCTTTTCCAAATGTCTTTGACGCACCGTAAGCCTTAGGAACGGTGGAACCTTTAAAAACAAACACAAACGAAAAGGAATATCATTATTCTACTTAACTTTTTTATTGTAAGCTTTACAATAACGCTAAATTACTGAGGTGCCACCAGTGAAATTATACAACATGACAGGCAAAGCTTTTCCTTTTTAGTATGCAAGAGATACGCAGATCAAATAGAGACTGAGGCCGGAGGCGAGAAAAGCAATCTAGAATGAAGGCTGTGCACACGGAAGTTCACTGTTACGCTTGCTCACGCCAGCCCCGAGGTCAAGGTAATAGCGGTAATGAATCCAGACACTGCACTTTCTGAAGGCCGCCCTCCTAAACACTTCTCGTGCCTCAACGGGCAAGGGAACGGGGTCAGAAGAAAATCAACTTTCTTAACTGGTAAAACTGACGGCAAGGCACTCATCACATGAGAAGAAAAGCAGGGGGACAGGACAGGATGTGAGGGGTCTACCACAAAGAGATCACCTCCAAGTCCCCAGGCAACTCCCAGGCCTCAAGGCGGCCAGAGGACCAGAGGCGGGCACGGAGCCCGTGAGACTGAGTCTAGTTGGGTGCAAAGGGCAAGAGTCAGTTTTTGGTCAAGACACGTTAAGTGGGTGACCACGAAGACACTTCTGCCTCCTTATCCAAACCTAAGCAGCTGCCCCGCACTGGGAAAGAACAGGGAATCGAAGCATTTGAGCAGGTAAGTTCTTTTACACACACCGTGTATCTGCAAAACATCAACCTCCAAATTCAGAAAACACAATTCAGTTGAGTGACTTCATACCCTCTATATGAAAACACCTCTTCAGAATAGAATTTGGCTGAAAGTATCAATACACCGTCTAGCCAGTATTTATTTACTGAGTTTCCACAGCCTGTGCCACATCCGTTGAGGCATTCCTAGTAATTAGTAAAAAACATACACAGGAGTGTTCCAGATCCTAAAATTCTCTATTCTAACTGGGGAGTCAAGGGAGGTCATTACACACACAACAGTAATTACCTCAAGACTGTGGAAGGAAACACATGTATTTGTAGAGTATGTGTGTATACTCATACACAATATATAATTTTATAAAACACACACAAGCATCCATCCATTCATCCAATTTTTTCATGCTGGGTAGCTTCCCCTCAGTACAAATCCAGTTCATTTTCTTTCACTACGTAGTTTAGGAACATTCACTGACTTTCATTTTTTTGAGACAAGGTCTTGCTCTGTCCCCCAGGCTGGCGTGCAGTGGCATGATCATAGCTCACTGCAGCCTCAAACTCCTGAGCTCAAACGATTCCCCCACCTCTGGCTTCTTGAGTAGCTGGGACTATAGGCAGGCACCACCATCCCCAGCTAATTCTTAAACAATTTTTTCTTATAGAGATGGGGTCTCTGTTGTCTATGCTGGTGTCAAACTCCTGGGCTCAAGCAATCCTCCTGCCCTGGCCTCCCAAAGTGCTAGGATTACAGGTGTGAGCCACTGCGCCCAGCCCCAACTTTTAAAAATAAATTTTAATATAAGGCAAAGCTAGACAACCAGAAACAATTCTGTGGAGGGAGGGAGATGAATAATGTACTGTTTGTGTATCAGCCTAAGGAAGTGATTATTTACCACTTTAGAGAGTCTATTTCACCACCCTCTTCAGCAGTATCTATTTTTTTCTTTCTAAGACAGAGTCTTGCTCTGTTGCCCAGGCTAGAGGGCACGGGCGCAAACTCAGCTCACTGCAACCTCTGCCTCCCGGGTTCAAATGATTCTCATGCCTCAGCCTCCCGAGTAGCTTGAATTACAGGCACACGCCATCATGCCTGGTTAATTTTTATATTTTTAGTAGAGAAGGGGTTTCACCACGTTGGCCAGGCTGGTCTCAAACTCCTGACCTCAAGTGATCCACCCACCTCAGCCTCCCACAGTGCTGGGATTACAGGCATGAGCCAACGCGCCCGGCCCACAGTATATAATTTGAGAGTTGTGTATAAATAGATCCACTTATAAAAGGTGAGAGAGAGAGAGAGAGAGAGAGAGAGAGAGAGAGAGAGAGAGAGATACTGCAAGGTAGATTTAAAACAACAAAGACCAATGGCGGAAAAGTCCTGAAAATTTCACAGAAACATTAGTGACGTCTTAACCTTGCTTTTCTCAGAATCTTAGCACGGAAAAATGGAAACTAAATAGTTGAGAGGAGGAGAGGCGGTGTATGTGAAGCTATGACAGAAAAAAGGACCTCTAAAAATAAATCCAACCGCATTCTACAAATCAAAATTTTCAATGGTGACTTCCCAGATCAAGAGGTTCCTTTACTTTAGGCCAGAAAGTAAACAACATGATTCCATTAGGGCCGTTCAGGACCTGCTGCAGAGAAAAGTAAACGAAGATTTCTCATCCATGAGACTGAGGAGCAGAACCTGTGACCAGCAGAAACGAGACTGTCTTCAGGCAAATGAGAAATGCCCATGAGGGCCCCAAGCGGGAAAGCTGGAGAGATGAGCCAGATGTAACAGGGCAAGAACTTAAAGGGAATGCAAATTCACACAAAGTCGGAGGGTATCAAACCCAAAGATGTGAAAAACTAAGAAACTACCTGATAAACTACCAACAGAGAATATAGCATTTTGATTTTTTTAAAAGGCTAACGTGTCTTTAAAAGACATTAAGTATCTTTAAAAGACAATCTTTGGCTGGACACAGTGGCTCACGTCTATAATCCCAGCACTTTGGGAGGCTGAGGACGGAGGACTGCTTGAGGCCAGGAGTTTCAGACCGGCCAGGGCAACATAGTAAGACGCCATTTCCACAAAAAAAATTAGCCAGGCATGGTGGCATATGCCTATAGTATCAGCTACTTGGGAGGTTAAGGCTGCAGAGAGCTGTGATGGTACCACTGCATTGCATCCAGCCTGGGTGACGAAGCAAGACCCTGCCTCAGAAAAACAAACAAACAAAAAGATAATCTTTAGTCATTTTTTCAGCCACATACCGTACTATATGCATCAGAATTATTCCTTGCAAGACACAGCCTGTAATGAATGGCATTTTGAAAACTCCCATTAGTCCCAGATTTAATTTAAAAACATTATTCAAGAGTCTGACACACATGGTCAACATGTGTCCTTGTATGGCATCTTACCCACTCCCGAGCTTCCATTCTGTGGCTGGGGCTTGCTGCTCGCTGGGCTGGCAACTGCAACTGGAGAAGGAGCCACCTGCTGCTGCCCATGTCCTGAAGATCAAAAGGGAAAGCCCACGTTAGTGCCCAAGATTTGGGTTAAGAGATTTCAAATTGGGTGGTAGACATGCTCTGGGAAAGAGCGCATTTTTTTAGTTTGTCAAAGACTCCCATGGGTTAGAATTCCTGCTGAGGCATTCAACTGCAGGCAGTGAACTTGCTAGGGGTTCAGTTTTTGTTTTCATCACACAAAAGGCTGGCTCCATTTACCTTTCACCTGCTTATAATTGATAGCCTTCAGTTTTAATGAGGTTCTCCCCTGAAGCCTTGCCCATTTCTCCCGCAGCAACCTGCAGTAAAGTCACTGGGTTGAATCTGTGACATTACCACTATTTCCATAGCAACAAATCGATGTCATCAACAGAACTGTGTGTTCACGGCAGGATCAATCAGAAGAAAAAGCTGGGTGGTAAGAAAAACCTAAAAGCAGTTCAATTGTCTCTGAAGTGCTCCTGCTTCAAAGGAAAAGGAGACGTTCGGAAAGGATTCTACCCTCTCCCTCCCAAACAAAGCAACCTTATTTTGCAACTGACAGCTGGTGGAAAATACAAGTTGAAAGAGTCTCGGGTACCGTGAAGTGCTGGTGAACTGTCACAGCGGGGAGAGACGAGAATGGGGTTCAGAAGCAGGTGTGTCAAGGAAACAGGAAGATTAAAAGGAAAGGAGGGAAATGAGCATGTCTCTCAAGCAGAAAATAAGAAATGCACACCGCAGAAGTCTTACTTGTTCACCACTCTCTGCATAAATGTTTATGAAGCTGAAGAATGCGAAAACAGTAAAATATGCCTCATTTTGTGAAATAACAGATTTATGGAATTTGACTTTGCCTTCGTGATCAGCTCTAAAAGGCAGAAGTCAACCTCATTGGGGCAGCTCCCCAAGAGTACTTGCAGCACACAAAGGCAACTCAAATCTCCTTGCACCCCAAGAACAAAAATGGCACGCACAGCTGGGAGAGCATCCCGCCTGCCACCCTGCTTCTGCCCTCTCCAACTGCTGAGTTCACGTTCCTGCTGCGTTTTCCAAGGTCCTAACTCAAATGGGCACATTACACACTGATTCAACTGACTTCTGCCAATACTACTCTCAACTGGCAGAACTAAATGAGAGGTGGCTGTGCCATTAGAGTAAGTTTAGAATAAATTAAAAAGGTTAAATAGAACTGTTTAGTTCTTCCCATGGAGAGAAAAATTGAGAGACCTTATTTACATAGAAAAAGCCAGATTATTGAGAGTGAAATTTTTGTGTTTACAGTTTGGTTTTTCCATTATCTCTGAATTTACAAAGTGTCACACAGAATTGCAAGGGAAACTGCTCTTCCTTGACAATGCATCTTGTGAAGGAACAATCTAAAATGCTGCAGTCAACCTTTTTAAAATCAGTAGAAAAAGAAGTTGCTCAGTAAATGGTATTAGGGCTAAGTGGTTGGAAAGAAATAGAACAAAAGCTGTATCTTTACCTGCTTCCTGAATTATATTCAGAAGAATAGAGATGTAAACATTCAAACACAGGCAAGCACCACAGAGCTACAGAAACCCCGTATCTTCCTTCCCGCTTCCTCCCTCTCTTCTACGGCCTCCAAAATCTCTCAACTGGAAAATCCCCTCCTCAGATCGTGTCTGCTTGTTCAAGTACCTTGTTGAAAAGGACATGGTCATCCGATCTTGCTCAGCACATAGATTCAATTTCTATAAAAATGTAACTAACTCTTAAGAGGTATTTACCGTAGACTGATTCACAGGGGCAGAAAGCAGAAAAGGGGCTACCAGAGACTGGCAGGAGTGGAATTGGAGGGCTGGTGTTTAACGGGCACAGGAGGTTCAGTTTGGGATGATGGAAGGTTCTGGAGCTGGAGGGTGATGGCTGTACAACAGCAATGCTGATAGACTTCATGTCACTGAACTGTAGGCTTCAGAATAGTCAAATGTCAATTTCATGTTAGGCATGTTTTAACATAATTCTTAAAAACGTGACTTACCTTGGTTTACCTATTCTAAGATGTACATGTTTTTCACACTTTAATGTGTAAATTAAAATTAATGTCTTACCACAATTTATTTTAGTAGTACATAATATAATGGTACAGTCTCATCATCACTGGATTCTTAGATTCAGCGAAGCACAGCATATTTAGCGAGTCTCCAGTCAAGCCCTATGACACGCATGAGTAACAGCCACCCTTCTTTGAGGGCTCAGCCTGCTTCAGGTATTAGGTTACCTGCACTACTCCAGTGCCTGCCAGTCCTATGAGAGACACGATTATCACAGCCTTTCACAGACGAGGACCCTGGGTTAGAGGCCACATAGCTTGCTGCAGCCGCAGCGCCGAGAAGCAGGACCTCACCTGGAAAATGCACTTCATGCACTTCACCATCGCCCACGTCATTGTGAACTGGGAATAACCAGTCCTGGCGGCCGTAACTCCAGTTATGAGACCTGGCAATTAGGAAAAGCCACTAATCCACTTACTAGAGCAATCCTTAACTCCTGCTTTGGACCAGATGTGCAAATCTGGCTCAGGAGACAAGAGGTAGCCCTCAGCCAAATGGACTGCAAGAATCGGTGCATTCCAAATAGCAAGAGCCACCTTTCTGTTAATGCACCGCAACACAGCTGCTGGCCACGAGACCTGAAAAACTCGGTGTACAGCTAAAACCCTTCTAAAAATTAAATCACACCCCAAATCAGTGATGCAGAGACTTAACTTCTGAAAAATCTTCTGCTTTGTGTCACCTCGACATCAAACCATTCCAATAAGACAGCTCAACTTCAAGGTTCCTAAAGACCTTTTTGCTCTATGCTAGCTTTGCATCGCTGGCTTTGACCTGGGGGGGATAAGACATCTCAGGGCAGGCTCTCAGCTCCTCAAATTACTTGCACTCATACCTATCATTTCATCACTATCATGGTTAAGTGTGCCGTCACAGAAAAAAATCTGCTAAATATACAATGGAGGATGAGGGCAACAAAAACTTCAACTTTTACCAGTTTTGAGATGGAGTTTTGCTCTGGTTGCCCGGGCTGAAGTGCAATGGTGCAATCTTGACTCACCACAACCTCCTCCTCCTGTGTTCAATCGTTTCTCTTGCCTCAGCCTCCTGAGTAGCTGGGATTACGGCATGTGCCACCACGCCCGGCTAATTTTGTATTTTTAGTAGAGATGGGGTTTCTCCATGTTGGTCAGGCTGGTCTCGAACTCTCAACCTCAGGTGATCCGCCCGCCTCAGCCTCCCCAAGTGCTGGGATTACAGGCGTGAGCCACCGCACCCAGCCTAGTAAGTACTTTCTTAACAACTACAAACAATATGTAGAAGAGTCAGTCCAATAATTACTATTGCCTCTTGGCAGAAAATGGATGAAATCAGGCTGAAAGAAATTCCAAATAGTGTCTTTCAATAATGGCTAACACTAATGGCTAAGCATTGTGTAACAAATTTTAGTCAAAGTAAAATATCGTTAGCCACAGTGTAGGTACATTGAACTTATATACACAGACAAAAATATACTGGCAAATATGGGAGATTTAAAAATCATCCAATTCAATATAGTACGAAGCATGTATTACATCTGAAGTTTTATTTTTCACACTTTGAAAATTCTATAAATACCTTTACTTAACATGGTAGGAGTACCATGAGACAATTTCCTTCCTTCCTTTCTCTGATGGAGTCTCACTCTGTTGCCCAGGCTGGAGGGCAGAGCAGCGATCTCGGCTCACTGCAACCTCAGCCTCCCAGGTAGCTGGGATTACAGGCGCTCGCCACCACACCTGGCTAATTTTTGTACTTTTAGGAAGGGCAGGGTTTTACCACATTGGCCAGGCTGGTCTCGAACTCCTAACCTCAGGTGATCCACCCACCTCGGCTTCCCAAAGTGCCAGGATTACAGGTGTGAGCCACCGCACCCGGCCAAGATCATTTCAATGCACATTTTGGAGTTCCTCCTATCTGTGGGCTGGACTTACTCAAGTCACTGTACTGGCCACCTCGCGTGGCACCCATTCTGGATTAGGTGCTGGGAAAATACAAATTTAACTTTAGTTGTCTACCCACTAGCACAGAGTGTGCTTCCTTTCCCAATAGAGAACCACTGCTGTGAAATACCCTGTAAGGTAGCAGTCACCGTAAGAAAACTATTTCCACCTTGGCTCACTGATCTGGTTACGATGAAATTCGATAGTAAGTCATCCTGAACAGCAATCTTCTCATCCCTCTGAGCTTTAACAGGCACTGAAAAAAGGAAAAGCCCAGTGGAACCGGGTATTGAAAGAAAGGAATTTTTCTTCCACAGCCCTATGTTTCTTTGCTTTTTCTTTTTCTTTCCCTTGAGACAGGGTATTGCTCTGTTGCCCAGGTTGGAGTGCAGTGGCATGATCATAGCTCACCATAAGCCTTGCAATAGTGTGCTTATGCAATCCTGGGCTCAAGCAATCCCCCCACTACATGAAAAATTTAAATAAACAGCAAAAATCTAATAAACTGCAAAAACAAAACAAAAATAAAAACCCATCCAAACCAAACAAACCACCATAAGCAAAGTCAAAAAGACTCTATGACTCGTATCAGGGACCAAGGACTAATCACCCTACTTTTTGAAGAACTCTTAGAGATTAAGAAGAAAAAGATAAACAACCCAAAAGAAAAATGGGCAATATTACTGTATAAGACTAGATCAGAGACTAAAACCAAAATCAAAAGGCCCTTAAGCATTTAAAAGGATGCTCACCTTGCTCAGAATACAAATGTAAAACTATAGCAGATAACACTTTTCATCTATCAAATCAATACAAATTTAAAAGACAAGCTACTGGCATAGCTGTGAAGAAATTAGTGTATATGCATTTCTGGTGGAAATACAAAATGGTAGTATTTGATGGAGGAGAATCCATCTAATGCTGCCAGGCACAGATGCATTTACCCAGCGACCCACCAATCTCATTCCTGGCAACCAAGCCCCTCAGCCCCTGCGCCTGAACAGCTCTGAAGTTATTCGCTGAAGTGCTGTTGTCATAGTTATTCGCTAAAGTGTTGTTGTCTTAGTTATTCGCTGAAGTGCTGTTGTCTTAGCTTGAGTATGGAAACAACCCAGTGTCCACCAATAAAAGGTGCGTTACACAAACTGTGCAACAGCCACACAATGGGATACTCGATTTCAGAAAAAGAAACACAGAGTCAACATTTAAAAAAAGAAAGATCCTGGTGGGGCACGGTGGTGCACGCCTATAATCCCAGCACTTTGGGAGGCAGAGGTGGGCAGATCACTGAGGTCAGGAGTTCAAGACCAGCCTGGCCAATGTGGTGAAATACCATCTCTACTAAAAATATTAAAAAACTAGCAAGGCATGGTGGTGGACACCTGTGATCCCAGCCACTAGGGAGGCTGAGGCAAGAGAACTGCTTAAACCCAAGAGGAAGAGGTTGCAGTGAGCCAAGATCATGCCACTGCACTCCAGCCTGGGTGACAGAGACTCTGCCCCCCAGAAAGAAGGAAGGAAGGGAGGGAGGGAGGGAGGGAGGGAGGGAAGGATCGGAGAGAGAAAGAAAAAGAAAGAAAGAGAAAGAAAGGAAAAGAAGGAAGGAATGAGAGAGAAATAAAGAAAGTAAAGAAAGAAAGGAAGAAAAAGAAAGAAAGGAAGGAAGAGAAAGATCTCTAAGCATATACAAGTATATAGAAATAGCTCTAGGCCAAAAAAAATTTTTTTTCTTTTTTCTTTTTTTTGAGATGGAGCCTCACTCTGTGACCCAGGCTGGAGCGCAGTGGCACGACCCTAGCTCACTGCAACCTCTGCCTCCCAGGCTCAAGTGATCCTCTCACCTCAGCCTCCCAGGTGGCTGGGACTGCAGGTGTGCACCACCACGCCTGGCTAGTATTTTTGGTAGAGACGGTTTCACCCTGTTGCCCAGGCTGGTCTCAAACTCCTGAGCTCAAGTGATCCGCCCACCAGGGCCTACCAAAGTGTTAGGATTACAGGTGGGAGCCACCACACCCGGCCAAAAATGTTTTAAAAACACGATACGGCTGGGCGCAGTGCTCAGGCCTATAATCCTAGCACTTTGGGAGGCTGAAGTGGGAGAATAGCTTGAGCCCAGGAGTTTGAGACCAGCCTGAGCAACACAGTGAGGTCTCATCTCTATTAAAATAATAAATAAATAAAAGCAGATAAGAAGACACGATAGTGTCCACAGTATGCTGCCTTTTGTGTAGGCAAAGTGGAGTACAGAATGAGTACATCTATTTGTATTTGGTTACATTTCCATAAACGCCTGAAGGATTAAAAAAAAAACCCACTAAAATGTGTTACCTCTAGAGGGCAGCAGTGGGGGGCAGGCAAAGGCAGGAGTAAGACTTCTCTAAACACACAATTTGGTAGCTGTGACTTGAAATCATGTAACTGTATTATCTTTTTGAAATCATCTAACCATATTATCTATAAAACATTAATGTTTACTAAAAAAACAGATGTCTGATTATCTCTGATTATCTCAATTATATTTCACATTTCTTTATGCAAGTTTTAATGGACAAATATATAAATGTGAAATAGAGATAACTTTTAATTATATAACATTCCTGAAATAGATTCACTCACACAATCTATGTACTTAGATAATTTTCAAGTAGGCAAAAACGTTGGTATGAAGGTTAATCTTCGAAGGCCTGGGCACAGAGGAGAGTGTTCTTGCCAGAAATCATAAATGCTCATTCTCATTTCTTGCAGCAACTCACAGTGTGACCTTGGGTAAATTACTGCATTGCCTCATTCACGTTTTTACGTAATGAGTAAAAACTGATCAACTGATCTTTAAAATAGTTTCCTGTATCTCTTAACGATCTGTGATTGTGCTGAATTCTCTGTGAAGGTCCAGGCCTGGGATCTCCTACTTTCCTTTCCTTTCCATGATCTCACTTAGGCAAAGGCCAGGACTCAGTTCCAGGTAGAACAAAGCCAGGATGCAATTCATCTCCAGCGTAAGAATTACTGGATTCAATTCCACTTACCCTTAAGCACAAGCCCTTCTGATAGTAAAAGTGAGTTGTGGACAAATTGAAGAACTTTGTTGGTAAGTTTATTTTTATTTATTTGTTTGAGACAGACTTTTGCTGTTTTTGCCCAGGCTGGAGTGCAATGGTGCGATCTCAGTTCACTGCAACCTCCAACTCCCAGGTTTAAGCGATTCTCCTGCCTCAGCCTCCCAAGTAGCTGGGATTACAGGTGCCCGCCACCATGCCTGGATGACAAAGTAAGATCCTGTCTCCAAATAAGTAAATAAATTTTGGCCCGGTGTGGTGGCTCATACCTGAAACCCTAGCACTGTGGGAGCCTGGGCAACAGAGCAAAACTTTGTCACAAAAAAATTTTTTTAAAAAAGCCAGGCACGGTGACGCATACCAATAATCCTCGCACTTTGGGAAGCCACGGTGAGCAGATCACTTCAGGTCAGGGGTTCAAGACCAACCTGGCTAACATGGTAAAACCCCGTCCCTACTAAAAATACAAAGTTAGCCGGGTGTGATGGTGCATGCCTGTAATTCTAGCTACTAGGGAGGCTGAGGCAGGAGAATCACTTGAACCCGGGAGGCGGAGGTTGCAGTGAGCCAAGGTCATGCCACTGCACTCCAGCCTGGGCAACGGAGTGAGACTCCATCTCAAATAAATAAATAAATAAAAATAAATTTTGATCTAATCTGATATTGACATCTACTTCTTCCACGTGGACGGTAGTGACAGGAGAGGTGTAAGAGGACCACATTCTTTAAGATTTATAATACTGGCCGGGTGCAGTGGCTCACGCCTGTAATCCCAGCACTTTGGGAGGCTGAGGTGGGTGGACTGCTTGAGCACAGGCGTTCAAGACCAGCCTGGGCAACACAGCAAGACTCCCATCACTATGAAAAAAGAAATTAGCAGGGTGTGGTGGTTCATGCCTGTAATCCCAGCTACTCGGGAGGCTGAGGCAGGAGGATTGCTCGAGTCCAGGAGGCGGAGGTAGCAGTGAGCAGAGACCATGCCAGTGCACTCCAGCCTGGGCGACAGAGAGACACTCCCTCTTAAAAAAGAAAAAAAGAGTGCCACATTCTAATCTTCCATAGCGTGATGTCAATAAAGAAATGCCTCAACTGAAAAAAATTAACAAAGAGTAGGACAAGTATGTTGTTTAGAAATATGGAGACAGCCGGGCGCGGTGGCTCATGCCTGTCATCCCAGCACTGTGGGAGGCTGAGGCGGGCGGATCACAAGGTCAGGAGATCGAGACCATCCTGGCCAACATGGTGAAACCCTGTCTCTAGTAAAAAATACAAAAATTAGCTGTGCATGGTGGTGTATGCCTGTAATCCCAGCTACTCGGGAGGCTGAGGCAGGAGAATTGCTTGAACCTGGGAGGCAGAGGTTGCAGTGAGCCAAGATTGCGCCACTGCACTCCAGCCTGGCGCCTGGGGACACAGCAAGACTTTGTTTCGAAAAAAAAAAAAAAGAAAAGAAATATGGAGACAAACAGAGAAGAAACAGCTGTGAGATCTGAAACAGACTCTCTGGACAGGAGTCAGAGGCCAAAGAAAAGTGAGGCTGGAGAACGCTGTTCTGTTTTTAAGGACACACCTCGCAAAAATATTCAACTTTTAAAACTATGTACAGGACAAGATGGAGTAACAGACACCAGGTTTACCCCACCATCTAAATAACTGCCCCCCTCAAAAAAAAGATAAATATTTGAAACACATGGTTTTTAAGACCCTAGACACTAAGCAATGAAGGACAGTGCTGCTGTCACAGAGGAAAGAAGTGAGTGCAGCACGGCCTGCCCCGGGGTTTAGCAGGACTGTAGGAACCCAAGGCACGGAGACAGAACCCAGAGCCCGGGGGGATCACCGTCTAGTCGGCAGCACGGAGCAGCGGAGGAGAGAGGGCTACACAGAACTCCAGAGACCCGTGGTGAGTTCCCGGGTGGTCAGCAAAGCACTCACTGGTTGGCCCGAGTGTGTGTGGACACCACCCCAGGCCAGGGTGAGAATCATCTGAGAAGGCCAGAGGGAACCGTGCCTGTGTTTATAACAAGCCTGAAATAGCACCTGTTTCTACCAGTCAGACTGGAAGAATTCATATTCATGGGGCCCGAGGCAGAGCAGCCTGTCAGGTCCTGGTTCAGCATTGAGAATAACCACACCTAGGCTAAATGCAGCTCTCTGATCCCATCTAACAAATCTTAAAAGCAACACACCAAAAGATCAAACTGTCTTCCAAGTTAACTTAACTCTATCCCTGAAAAAAGCTCAAGAATAATGAGAGGATCACGAAAGTTTCCAGCGCCCAACAAGGTATGCATCTCAATGTCCAGCGTTCAGCCGAGGGCCAGGCGCGGAAGGCAGCAGGGACACGGGGCCCACGACTTGACAGACAGGGTGCTGGCGGGAACGCACCGGACTCACACAGACACAGCCAACAGCAGGGACCGTAAAACAAACATTGTCATTGTACTCCGAATGTCCCCAAAATTAAGCAGAGAGGTAGAAGATATATTTTTAAAGTCTCAACGCAAGCTTCCAGGGACGAAAACTGTAACATCTGAGAAGAAAAGCACGCTCCGTGGGATTAACAACAGGTCAGTCATCCCCTGACAAAAGACAGTGAACTTGACAGCACAGCTATAGAAAGTACACACAACGGCCAGGCTGGGTGGCGCATGCCGGGGATTCAGCCCTGTGAGAGGCTAAGGCGGGAGGACGGCTTGAGGCCAGGAGTTTGAGACCAGCCTGGGCAACAAAGTGAGACGGCATCCCTACAAATAAAATAAGAGTAATGAGCCGGGCATGGTGGCACGGTAGCCCCAGTCCAGGCAGTCCACGGGCAGCCCCAGTGCGCCACCTCCTGGACTACCGGTGTAGCCTGCAGTCCCAGCTACTCGGGAGGCTGACACAGGAGGATTGCTTGAGGCCAGGAATTCAAGACCAATGTGGCAACAGGGCAGGACTCCCTGTCTATAAAAAATAAAATGAGCTGGGCGTGGTGGCACATGCCTGTAGTCCCAGCTACTCAGGAGGCTGAGGTGGGAGGACAGCTTGAGCCCAGGGTGTTGAGGCTGCACGGAGCCATGAATACACCACTGTACTACTTCAGCCTGGGCAACAGAGCAAGATCTTGTCTCTAGGGGGAGACGGGGGAAGAATGCCAAAGTGGCTATGCTAATATCAAAGCAGATTTCAAAGCACAGAATTTCTCCAGGGATAAAGTCATTCCATAATAACAGTCAATTCAAGTGGACATAAGATTGCTAAATTACATGTATATTTAATAATAGAGTTTCAAAATACATGAAGCAAAAACTAATAGAACTGCAAGGATAGATGGAGAAACTTACAATTATTATAGTTAGAGATTTCAATATCCCTCTCAGCAATTGACAGAACAGTAAACAGAAAACCAGTAAGGATATAGAAAAACTAAATGACACAATTTACCAAGTTGACCTAATGGACATTTATAAAACACTCTGCCCAACAACAGAATACATATTCAAGTACACACAGAATTTACCAAAAGATACCATAATCTGGACATAAAATAAGACTCAAGGCCAGGCCGGTGGGTTACACCGATAATCCCAGCACTCTGAGAGGCGGAGGTGGGTGTGTCACTTGAGGTCAGGTGTTCGAGACCAGCCTGGCCAACATGGTGAAACCCCGTTTCTACTAAAAATACAAAAATTAGCTGGGCGTGGTGGCAGGCACCCATAGTCACAGCTAATTTTGGGGACTACTTGGGAGGCTGAGGCAGGAGAATTGCTTGAACCCAGGAGGCGGAGATTGCAGTGAGCCGAGATCATGACACTGCACTCCAGCCTTGGTGAAAGAGTGAGTCTCCGTCACAAAAATAAATAAAATAAACTAAGACAATACAGTTAATAGAATTCAGGTCATAAAAAGTATGCTGTTTGACCAAACTGGAATTAATTGATATCAATAACAAGAAAGTCTCTAGAAAATACCCACATGTGGCTGAGCACGGTGGCTCATGTCTGTAATTCCAGTACTTTGGGAGGCTGAGGCAGGCGGACCACTTGAGGACAGGAGTTCAAGACCAGTCTAGCCAACACAATGAAACCCCATCTCTACTAAAAATACAAAACATTAGCCAGGCGTGATGGCACACATCTGTAGATCCAGCTACTTGGGAGGCTGAGGCAGGAGAATTGCTTGAACCTGGGAGGTGGAGATGGCAGTGAGCTGAGATTGTGCCACTGCACTCCAGCCTAGATGACAGAACAAGACTCTGTCTCAAAAAAAAAAAAAAAAAAAAAAACCAAAAAACCCAGAAAAAGAAAAAAAAAGACGAAGAAAAAAAGAGAAAATTCCCACGTTTAAAAACTAAACATACTTCTAAATAACAGAATGTAAAAGATGAAATTGAAAGGGAAATAAGAAAGTCTTATGAAGTGAATACGAGTCAGAATATAACATATCCAAATTTGCTGGATACTGTGAAAGCAGTAGGTAAGGGTAGATTTATAATGCCACAAGCCCATGTTAGAAAAAAAGATCTCAAATCAATGAACTCAGCTTCCACCCTAAGAAACGGGAAAAAGAACATACAAAACCCAAGGTAAGTAGAAAAAAATATTAAAGATCAAAAGCATAAATCAATAGAATACAAAACATGAGAAAAATCAATAAAACCAAAAGTTGTTCCTTTGAGATCAATAAAATTGATAAAACTCTCAAATTCTACAGACACTCAAAGGAACACACACACAGACACACACTTTTTAATGGTGTCTCCATCTGCTGCCTAGGCTGGAGTACGGTGGCGCCATCTCAGCTTACTGCAACCTCCACCTCCTGGGCTCAAGTAGCTGGGACTGCAGCTGCACAAGCACCACCAGGTCCAGCTAATGTTTTGTACTTTTGGTAGAGACTGGGTTTCATCCTGTTGTGCAGGCTGGTCTTGAACTCCTAAGCTCAAGCAATCGGCTTGCCTTGATCTCCCAAGGTGTTGGGATTACAAGCATGAGCCACCGCACCTGGCTGGAAACATATTTTTTTAATCCATCTGATAATTTCTCATAATTGGGGTGTTTCGAATATTTATATTTCTATAAACTAATAAATTCAAGAACTTATATGAAATGATTAAATTCCTTGAAGCATGTAATCTACCAAAGTCTACTCAAGAAGAAAGATTGTCTAAATAACCCTGTATCTCTCAATCAAGAAACTGAACTTATAGTTTAAGACTTTACCGTGAAGAACAAACATCAGGCCCAGCTGGCTTCACTGGTGAATTCAATGAGCATCTAAGGAAGAAGTAATACCAAGTCTACAAACACGTGCAGCAGATAATTTAAAACGGACGACTTTCCAACTGACTCAATAAGGCCAGGGTTACTCAGATATCAAAATCAGAGTTACAACAAGAAAAGAAAATGGGAGAAAAATCTCTCTCATGAATACAGATACAAAAATTCTAAACAAAGTAAACCAAATCAAATGGACTCAGTAAATTAAATCCAACAATATGTAAAAAGAATAAGACATTATCTATCATGACACAGACTCATCCCAGAGGTCCCAGATTGGTTTAACACTCAAAAATCAATCAATGTGGGCAAGCGCAATGTCATCCCAGCACTTTGGGAGGCTGAGGTGAGTGGATCACTTGTGGTCAGGACTTCCAGACCTGCCTGGCCAAGATGGCAAAACCCGGTCTCTACCAAAAATACAAACAAACAAAAAAAAATTTTAGCTGGGCATGGTGGTATATGCCTGTAATCCCAGCTTCTCTTAGGCTGAGGCACAAGAATCACTTGAACCCAGGAGGGGGAAGTTGCAGTGAGCCGAGAAGGCATCACTTCCCATCCTGGGTGACAGAGTGAGACTGTATCAAAAAGAAAAAAACCAAAAAACAACAATGTAACTCACCATATTAACCAACGGACAAGGAAGACCACATGATTATCATCAGATCGTCAGCAAGCACAGAAAAAGCACTTGACAAAACTCACCATCCACTTCTGATGAAAACCCTCAGCAACTAGGAATACAAATAAACTTCTTTGTTTCTGATAAAAAGACTCTAAGAAAAACCTACAGTTAACATGATGTTTAATGGTGAAAGTCTGAATGCTTTCTCCCTGAGATCAGGAACAAGACAAAGATAACCAGCCAGCGTGAAGATTTTTTCTAACGCATTTGCCATTTGTTTTCCTTCTACAGAGAACAATCTAGTTTTCTCCAATGCCTGCTTTGCTGCTGAAGTACTTTTTTCCCTAATATGTAAAAAATTCCATAAATAGTAAAGATAGTATTTTTTGTCAGTCCTAACGGTTGCAAATATTTTATCCTAGTTTAAGCTTACATACTTTTAATTTTGCAGTGGGGAATGGCAGACACTCGCTCTGTCCCCCAGGCTGGAGGGCAGCGGCACGATCAGAGCTCACTGCAGCCTCAATCTCCCAGGCTCAAATAATCCCCCTACCTCGGCCTCCCAAGCAGCTGAGACTACAGGTGCAAGCCACCACACTTGGCTGTTTTAAAAAACTTATTGTAGAGATGGGGTCTCCCTGTGTTGCCCAGGCTGGTTCTGTCCTCCTGGATTCAAGCAATTCTCCTACCTCAGCCTCCTAAAGTGAAGGACTACAGGTGTGAGGCACCGTGCCTGGTTTCCTATTTTTAACACGTAATTCTAAAATTTCAATTTAATCAAATATTCATTGTGAATTATTCCAATCTATCTGTGCAGCCTCTTCCTCTTGATTTTTGATGGTTTCGTTTTCTAACTTTAAGTACATCTCGGATTTATTTTGGTGTAAAGTGAGGTTTTTATTTTATTTTTTGACTTCGCCTAAGGGCAAACCAATCTTTCCCTTCAATGGGGCCAATGATTTGAAGATTCTTTTTGCCTTTCTCTGGAATTGTCTCTCTGGTCTAAAGTAATGAGATTTTTTCAGCTTTCTAGGATGCAAAGAAAAAATAATGGACTTTTTTTTTTTTAATCTCATTGTGCTTTTCTATACATTTTCACAAGAAAATTAAATCATTAGTAATTTCAACATCAAGAGATAATCACAGGAACATCATGTTATATATTCAACTTGTTTCAGCAAAAACTTATTAAAGGCTGGCTACAAGTTAGGCACTAGAACAAACATGATCTCTACCTTCAGAGTTTACTCACGGCTTAGCAATAAACAGAGATAACCCTAAAAGCTGCCAGTCATACAGACCACGTGCTTCACACTTTCTAAAAACAAAAGCATGCATCGGATACATCTTAGGAAGACACATTTCTCATTAATATTACAGCTATCCGAGAACATCCTAGGTGTTTATTTTTTTAGTCTACTATAACTGAGTCTTTTTCCATTACTTTCTTATTTTCTGAGACACAGTCTCGCTCCATCACCCAGGCTGGAGTGCAGTGGGGCGATCTCGGCTCACTGAAGCTTCCCCCTCCTGGGTTCAAGCGATTGCCCCGCCTCAGCCTCCCAAGTAGCTGAGATTACAGGCGCGTGCCACTCTGCCTGACTAATCTTTGTATTTTTAATGGAGACAGGGTTTTGCCATGTTGGCCAGACAGGTCTCGAATTCCTGACCTCAAGTGATCTACCTGCCTTGGCCTCCCAAAATGCTGGGATTCCAGGTGTGAGCCACCGTGCCACTCCGTTTGCCCACTACTCTCTCATTGTGCCCTTTCTTCATGCATCATTTCTTTAGTATTGAAAAAGCCTGACAAAATAAGATGGTTCCTAGAGCCCCAAATCACTATCATTTTATTAACACAAACAAGTCGAACTGAATCCAAAAGGTAGAATTCCGAATACATAAAGAAATATTCAGCTGAGTGCCACAAACTATGTAAAAGCATTTTATTTTACCTTCATTATAGGGCACTGGATTGCCAATCTTTACTCCAACTGCTTCAGCTGATTTCAAAACTTTTAATTCCATCAAAATAACTACTCTCCTGCAAAGGCAGACAAATAGAAACGAGTTAGAAAAATTCAGTTCAAATGATAAGCTACTCAAAATGCTTTCCCCGATGATCATTTTGATAAAACTTTCCCCTTTGTCATCTGTTTTCATAAATATTTCTCTTAATCTTTCACCACATCATTATCAAGGCTTTTTATGACGCAGGGTTTTCATTTTCCGTCTAGCTCCTTAATTAAAATGCGGTGTTCTTGCTACGCACCGTATCTTCAAGGAGCAACTGACATGGTAAGAATTTAGATTACTAAACATGAGAATATGCGGCATAAAAACAGACGGCCTGTTCTCAGAAACACGTACTTCTCTAAGCAAATGACTTTTTCCCAGTGAAAACCAATGATGACAATAGACATTTTAAAATATATAACTATGACCCATTTTTAAGAACTTACAGTTCTCTGACTGATTTTTAACTCAGATTGAAAACTTTTGATAACTTCCCAATGACCTTCGGCCAAAAATAAAGACCTCTGCTATGGCTGGCCTGGCCTGCTAACGCCTCTCCAGCACATCCCTGCTGCGGCCCTGCCCTCTGCCCTCTGCCCTCCCCGTCTTTTCAGGTCCGCACATGTGACGGTCCCTCCTGCCAGAAGGCCTTTGTCCGTGCTGCTGAGGGTGCGGAGTTGTGTTCATGCTCTTTGGCTTCACCTCACACTCATCTTTTAGCTCTCATCTCAAACATCACTTTCTGAAACACTTCCTTCATCTCTAGTTTAGACCCGGTTGCTTTGTTCCAGTGTTTCCTACAGCGGTGATTTCCTTCCTTCACGCCGCTCTGCTCCGTCTTAATCATACGTTCCTTAGTGATGAGTTCATCATTGTCTGTCTCCTATTAGACTGTACTGTCGATAAGGCAGGTATCCTCCAGTGCTTAATGAAGCAAATGGCCCACGTTGTTGCTCAATACCTACTTGATGAGAATATCACAATCACGTCTGCATTTTAAAAGGAGCTAAAACATGAAGAAATTCCTTCCTCACGTTTACTGGGAACACAACTGGAGACAAGGAGACCCAAAGAGACGAAATGCTAATGGCCTGAATGAGGCTGGCGGCAGTGGAGATGAAGAAACTGACCTAGAGCAGTATTTAAGCAACGCTACACCCAATTTCATCATGCTTTACACTTTGTGCTACCCTTATCAGGTTTCACATCAGAGTTATGCTAAAATAAGCTGGGAATTATCTGTTCCTGAAAATGACGGATTCCCTGTAATAACTATCTGATAGATACTTAGTGGTAGATATTTACTTCCCAGAATTATACAAATCACTCCAAAACGTATAAAAATAGAAGGCTTATGAATCATTTAGTATTACTCTAATATGAAAACCCAAGACGAAACACACACAAAACACTAAAACTAATTTCATCCTGTAATATCCCATAAATCCTAAATAAAATATCAGCAAGACGAATCTAGCAGCATACTAAAAGAATACACCAATATCAACTTCCAGAGGATACGGATGACAAGGACACATTAAATGACTTTACAGGGACACAATCAGCCACATCCAGACTGTGGGAAACTGCATGAGCAGGATAAATGACCTCGCTTCTTCAGCAGATAAACAATAAGGGAGGAAACAAGGTAGACGCAGAGCCTACGATTCAGAGACTTAACCGGCCATCAGTCTGCTGTCACGTGAACCTTACTGTGGATCCTGATTCATATAAATTGTGTACACACACACACATACACACACACGCACACAAAGCTAGACATACAACACTGACAGGGTATTTGTTATTTTAGGTGTGATGTGGTATTGTGTCTTTTTAAGAGTTCTTAACTTCCAAAAATATATACTAAAATATTTAGGGATGAAATAATGCATCTGAGATTTCCTTCAAAATTACAGACAGCGGATGCAGAAAGGATGGCGATAAAGCAAAACTGGGCAACAGGGACAAATCTGAATGATGGGCTACATGGGGACTCATCAGACTACTGTGTATTCTATTTTTGTAGATGTTTAAAATTTTCCAGAATAAAGATTTTAAAAAATAAAAAGAGAAAGAAAATGAGCAAGCTAAGATGATTATATATTTTTTTTTTTTGAGAGAGAGAGAGTCTCACTCTGTTGCCCAGGTTGGAGTGCAGTGGCACAATCTCAGCTCACTGCAACCTCTGCCTCCCACATTCAAGCCATTCTCCCGCCTCAGCCTCCCGAGTAGCTGGGATTACAGGCGCCTGCCACCACACCCCGCTAATTTTTTGTATTTTTAGTGGAACAGGGTTTCACCACGTTGGCCAGGCTGGTCTCCAACTGTCAACCTCAGGTGATCCAACTGCCTGGGCCTCCCAAAGTGCTGGGATTACAGGTGTGAGCCAACAGCCCGGCCTAGGCTTTTTTTAAGGCAGGATTTTTAGCAAGAATGAAACAAGAGTTGAATATGAGGCAACCTTTTTTATTTTGAGATGGAGTCTTACTCTGTCACCCAGGCTGGAGTGCAGTGGGGCAATCTCAGCTCACTGCAACCTCCACCTCCCAGGTTCAAGTGATTATCCTGCCTCAGCCTCCCAGGTAGCTGGGATTACAGGCATGCACCACCACGCCTGGCTAATTTTTATATTTTGAGTACAAATGGGATTTCTCCACGTTGGCCAGGGTGGTCTTGGAACTCCTGGCCTCAGGTGATCCGCCCGCCTCGGCCTCCCAAAGTGCTGGAATTACAGGCATGAGCCACTGAGCCCAGCCTAGATAATCTATTAAAATAGTTCATTATGTTAAAGGATCAAAACCAAATATGATCATATCAAGATGTAGTAAAAACTTTGAAAGAATTTATGAGCCATTTCTGATAAAATCCTGAGGACTTAAAAAAAAAACCTTAACATGGTAAAGTGCGTGTTTTCAAATGATAAACACCACACTGAACAGTGAAACCAAAAGCATTTCTATTTAAATCAGGTACTAACAAGGCAACTGCTGATACTACCATCGTCCAACAAAGGTTTGACGGTGTTAGTCAACACAGCAAGATTTTTTTTTTTTTTTTAGAGACAGAGTCTCGCTCTGTCGCCCAGGCTGGAGTGCAGTGGCATGATCTCAGCTCACTGCAACCTGTGCCTCCTGGGTGCAAGTGATTCTCCTGCCTCAGCCTCCTGAGTAGCTGGGATTACAGGTGTGTAGCACCACGCCTGGCTAATTTTTGTATTTTTAGTAGAGATGGGGTTTCACCATGTTGGTAAGGCTGACCTTGTGATCCACCCGCCTCGGCCTCCCAACGTGCTGGGATTACAGGTGTGAGCCCCTGAGCCCGGCCAATACAGTTAGATTTTAAAAACACAAAAAATGATAAATATTAGAATAAGGAGATAATGCAATTGTGTATCTAGAAAATGTGAAACCAAATGGACACATACTATTTTCTTGGATGAAAAGAGTTAATATCCAAAATTACCTAAAATTAAGACAGTCATTTGCATTCCAACAAGACTTTTGCTTATTTATTTTTGCGACAAGGCCTTGTCACCTGAGCTAGAATGCAGTGGCACTATCATAGCTCACTGCAGCCTTGACTTGTGGGACTCAAGCAATCCTCCCACCTCAGCCTCCTGAGTAGCTGGGATCACAGGCATGCACCACCAAAGTATATAATAAGGTCAAGTATATAATAAGCTATACAGAGAAAAACTGTATCAGCCAATAAATATATGAAAAGATACCTCACCTAACAGGGAAATTTAAATTAAAATAATTGATCTCCTTGAGGTCAATTATTTGGTAAAAATAATAATTATTATTTTTTATTTTTTTAGACAGCTTCACTCTTGTCACCCAGGCTGGAGTGCAATGGCATGATCTCGGCTCACTGCAACCTCTGCCTCCCGGGTTCAAGCAATTCTCCTACCGCAGCCTCCCCAGTGCCACCACGCCCAGCTAATTTTTGTATTTTTAGTAGAGATGGGGTTTCACCACGTTGACCAGGCTGGTCTCAAACTCCTGACCTTAGGTCATCTGCTCGCCTCAGCCTCCCAAAGTGCTGGGATTACAGGTGTGAGCCACTGTGCCCGGCCAATAATTATTTTTTTAAAAATTGCTAATACACAGTACGTTGACAAACTTCATGGAAAACACTTCTTTTTAAATAACATGTTTATATTGAGGTATCATTCACGCACCGTGATGAATTCACCCTTTCAAAGTGTACAATCCCATGGGTTCTGCATATCTGCAGTTACGCAAGCATCACCACTGCCTAACTCTACAACATTTTTGTTATCCCCAAAAGAAACCCTGCAGACACGGTGGCAGCCGCTCCACACTCTCCCGGCCCTGGGAACCAATAATTGCATTTGTTTCTGTGGATCTGTTCATTCAGAAACAGACACTCTTATATAAAATTTGAGTATAATTGGTATACTTTCCACAGTTGTCCTTTGACCCCACAATACAAATTCTAATCATCTATTATCCAGCAATAAAAGCATACACACGTCAAGATAAACGTACAAGGATGACTGTGGAAGTCCTGTTTAGAATAAACCTACACGATCACCAAAAAAGCAAGGAGTAAATAAGCCCAGCCGTACATACGGGCTCTCAGCAGAGGCACAAAAGAACACTAGACATGCCACCAAGCTGAGGTGGGAAGTCAGGCAGAGCCCACGGGAGGGGAACTGCATCCTTGACTGGGGGAGCGGCTTGAAGAGCCTCCCAGCAAGGACTGCACTGAATCTCAGCAAGGCTTTGCCCCCTCTCCCACAGCCGTGCCCTGGAGGACACAAACACCATGAAAAGTGCCACTTAAGCACTCAAAGGTAGCCTGGACTGGAAGACAAAGGTCCCAGGTGAGAAGGCTGGCAAGATGTACCCGGCCAAGACGACTGTCAGAGCAAACACAAAGTCTGGACAGGACCGTCCACATGAAGCAGGAGCAAAATAAAAAGGGATGATAAAGCAACAACGCCACACACAACAATGTGTGAAAGTGAAAGGATGGGGAGGCAGGAGCCATTCAAGAACCCACTCTAGAGGAAAGCAGAAGCCAAGAAAAGGAGCCGCACTTCTCAAAAGAGATTCGCAAAGTAAGTATGGCATAAATGCAACAAAGTAACAGCCAAAAGATGAGCTCAAACAAGAGATCAAGAAGAAACGGGAGCTTGAGTGGCTAAGAAAAAATCAGAACAGGCCAGGGCGTGGTGGCTCATGCTTTAATCCCAGCAGTCTGGGAGGCCGAGGCGGGCGGATCACCTGAGGTTGGGAGCTCGAGACCAGCCTGACCGACATGGAGAAACTCCGTCTCTCTCTCTCTGTATATATATATATATACATATAAAGAAAAAATCAGAACAAAATCAATACTATTATACATCTACTAATTTATATAGATTGAGGAACAGAAGAGAGAAAGCTAAAAACTGTACTCTTATGTTGGAAAATCGAGGCAAACCAATGCATGCATTAAAAAAAAGGTTAAAGTGACCTACGTGGAGGCCAGAGTTATCTACAACATATGTAAAAGCTGGAACTCAATAAATGAAATAGAAAACAGCATTAAGGAATCACAGAGAAAAATTTCCTTGAAAAGAACTGAATCTGCAGACTGAAAGAACATACAACATGCCAGGAAAAAAAAGAATATGGACAATTGCGATTGAGACATAGCCTGGTTAAGTACTGAATCTGAGGCATAAAGAAACAAATCTTCAGGAATACAGGTAGAAAATGCAAAGCTTATTATTATTAGCTGGCCATGGTGGTGTGCGCCTGTGGTCCCAGCTACTCGGGAGGCTGGGTGGGAGAACCACCTGAGCCCAGGAGGTGCAGGCTGCAGCGAGTCCTGATAGTGCCACCGCACTCCAGCCTGGGCAACCAGAGTGAGACCTAAAATAAAAAAGAAAGAAAAGAAAAAAGAAAAGTGTTCCACAAGGGAGGAAATCGAATCAAGCTGGCCTTAAGACTTCTCCAGATCCACATTCAATGCCAGAAGACAAGATTCCGAGGTAAACCCACATAACCGAAGAACAGACAGCCAGGCAAAGCTGTCATTCTAACATAGAGGCCAATAGGCTGATAATGGGGAATACGGCACCAAAGAGCCATTCCAGAAAAAGGTTCTTCCGTGAAATCCAGCCCACCTAGACATCAAAATTAAAGAGGCAGGAAAAAAGAACAGCTGGAGAAAACGTAGCAGTCCTAAAATCAGTGTAACAGAATTTTCAAAAGCCAATTACTGAAACCTGTTAGTACTGTTGATAGTTTTTTATCTTTTGTTGTTGATGATGTTTTGCTTCTTTTTTTGAGACAGGGTCTTACTCTATTGCCTGGTCTGGAGCGTGGTGGCACAATCGAAGCTCACTGCAGCCTTGACCTTCCAGGGCTCAGGCAACTCTCTCCTCAGTCTTCTGAGTAGATGGGACCACAGGCACATGCCACCACGCCCGGCTAACTTTTCTTTTTTTTTTCTTGTAGAGACAAGGTCTCACTATGTTGCCCAGGCTGGTCGCAAACTCCTGGGCTCAAGTGATCCTCCCTAGGTGGCCTTCCAAGTGTTGGGATTATAGGTGTGAGCCACTGCACCCTGCCTAAACTAAGTCATTTTTTAGCGACAACAGTCCTGTTCGTCATTGTGTCTCTAGCATGCAGCAACCTGTCTGTGCACAACATATTCGTTTTCTAAGTTTGTTTTATTTTTTCAGAGATGGCTTCTTACTCTGTTGCCCAGGCTGGAGCGCAGAGGCGCGATCACAGCTCACTGCAGTCTCAAACTCCCAGGGTCAGGGAATCCTCCCACTTCAGCCCCCCAAGTAGCCAGGACTGTAGCGTGTGCCACCACATCTGGCTAATTTATTTAAAAAATTTTTTTTGTAGAGACAGGGTCTGGCTATGTCGCTGAGGCTGGTCTCAAACTCCTGGCTTCAAGCAGTTCTCCCACATTAGCCCCCTAAAGTGCTGGGATTACAGGCATGAGCCACTACATGCAGTTCCACATATTCCATATTGGCTAAATACAGCATTTAATATAAAAAAATTCAAGATTGCAAAAAAAAAAAAAAGCAGCATTATGAAATAATTATCATTTTCTACTGTAAAATAAGGGACCTCTTTTGAGCCCAGGCATGGCGGCTCACACCTGTAATCCCAGCACTGTGGGAGGCTGAGGTGGGCAGACTGCCTGAGCTCAGGAGTTCACGACCAGCCTGGGCAACATGGCAAAACCCTGTCTCTACCAAAAACAAACAAAAAAAGATAAGATACTTTTGGGGGAAATCCTAAAAATACTGCTTCCGAAGAAACTAGAAATATTAAAATTTCTGCATTCTACTTTAATCGTCTGCTCTGAAATTTCCAACTTGTTTCCGTATCTTTCTTCCTTTGGTGCCACGTGTCAGCTACCTCAGTCCTTTTTTTTTTTTTTGAGACGGAGTTTCGCTCTTGTTGCCCAGGCTGGAGTGCAATGGCACGATCTCGGCTCACCGCAACCTCAGCCTCCCGGGTTCAAGCGATTCTCCTGCCTCAACCTCCTGAGTAGCTGGGACTACAGGCACATGCACCGCCATGTCCAGCTAATTTTCTAATTTTAGTAGAGATAGGGGTTCTCCATGTTGGTCAGGCTGGTGTCAAACTCCCGACCTAGGTGATCTGCCCACCTCAGCCTCCCAAAGTGCTGGAATGACAGGTGTGAGCCACTGTACCCGGCCGCAACCTGAGTTCTTAACTGAATAGCTGCAAATTCTTAGCTGAAAACTCACTATTGTCTTTTTCATTCCTAACTGAATTCTGGCAACCAATATACTTCTCTGTTCAAAAATCAGTTCACACTCTACAACACAGTAAGACAGAAAGAAATACACCACGTACCTTCCGTCTTTCAGGGTGTTCACAATGAATCGGTTAATCTGGCAAACGCAGTTGCTGGCTAACTGTCCTTGCTCAACGAGAGTGTTCAACTGCGTGGCCAACATGAAAGCTGAAAAGCAGAGATTTCTTTAGCCTCCAAAATCCTGCAGCCTAAAGAATCTGAAAGCTACTCAACCTGTGCTAGCAAAGAAAAATAATGCCCTAAATGTCCCTGAAACTGACACTGGTCAGACTCTGCACAGTGAAAAACTCTCTATTTTGCTGCCTCTTACACATTTGCTGCTACTCTTAAATGTGTGAATTTGTTGAAGCAGCCAAAATCATTTTCAAATTCTCTCCTTCTCTCCTTTACAGCTTCCAACACAGAAATAAAACTCCAAAAAAGGAAAGGATAGGACAGCTCACCCATCATACTCACAGAATGTCAATATCATCCTTAGGGAAATTAATCAGAGAAAACATAGAACACCAGTTAGAGAAAATTAATTAAGCCAGGTGGCAGCTTCCCACCACCTCCAGTCTCCTGTTAGAATGCTCTCTGCCAGCTGCAATTCCGTCTGAATGAAGGACACAGCCAGACAAACATGGACTTCACGAATGCTCCCAAATTATGGCAACCAAAGGGCTGGGTGTGCTTTTATCACTTAAACACTCACAAATTTCTAGATGGATACCCCATACTCACATGACAGAGTGTTCAATCCATCACTCATGAGCAGTCGATAACGTGGCGGACTGTTCCCTGTGGTGATGGGACGGATGTTCTAGGATAGAAAACTTGATTCATTAGCCAGCGTGTCTGCCCCGCCCCCAGGGATAAGTACACCTCAGTGGCAGGAGAGTGGCTTTGACATTAGTTCAACACTAACTGAACTGTTTGCCCATTCTCTTGACACCTAAATCCACGTAAAAGAAAATTGGATTTGATGATTTTCCCAGTAACCTCTCTCCACAACATTATTAAACGCAATACAGAGGGAAGTAAAACGAGCTGCCTATACTCTGTGTTCTCAGCCTTGACTCCAATTTGACTGAAAATCAATTACAAACAAAAAAAAATAACCAGGTACCTGGTGTACACAAGGTGCTGTGTAGTAAACATGCTAATAATACAAAGTGAACAAAAAGAACCCTTGTCCTGAGGGGCTAACAACCGGGGTGCAGATGGATGCAGAGAGACATAAGTGACATGTGCACACGACGATGAGGTGGCAGAGCCACACCTTTATCCCCACTTGAAAGAGAGCAGAAGCAGGTCTCCACAGGAAGCGAAACCTGTACCCATAGCCTCCAGCTGACTGGCAGCTAGAATGAGTTCAGCAGAGAGCCCCATCGGATCGGCGGCCTGAAAACGTGCAGGCGTGAGCCGGAATGCTGCTTCCATTTTTTCAAACTCCCACTGAAGTGTGAGGACCCCTTGAATAAATGATGTGTTAATTGAAGAATTTTAAGGAGACAAGTCCATATTAGATCTATTTCTGGAGGTCACATACAAGGCCGACGTGAACCAGACAAACCAAGGGCAGAAAGGCAAATAGCACCATAGTCGTGTACCAGCGGTGGAGAAGAAAAGCGAAGCCAAGCCTTAGATCTGAACCTCCACGACAGTGGAACTCAGCAGCTAACATAATACTCTTTTCAAAAAGCCTGGCTCCTCTCTCAGGGTTACAATGTAGACTGGCCTATTTTCTGTGACGATGGGGGGAATTTCCTAAAGTGGACAAATCTGTCCCTCATCGAACAGAATTTATAATTCTATGGCTGTAAAAAAGTTGACATGAAACACATATGGGTACTTACAATGACTTGGAGGATGGGTTTGATGGATGTATCCTGCTGCTGCATTATGGCCTGAAGGAGCAAAAACAGATTTGTGTAAGATATGCGCACAAATGTTTCTATAGTTCGGTATTCGGAATAAACTACAGATAAGATTGTTAAAAGAGCCTATTCAGAGCCTGTCAGCTGAAACGTCTAGTTTATCACACTGGACAAATCATAAAATAGTAAGAGGGAGATTTGTGTTTTTCAACAAGGATCTACCCACTATCTCTCTAACACCGGAATCACATACGCACTCATGATTCACAACAGCACATGAATTTCCCTCCAGTGTTCATTAACAGGGAGTTAGGTAAGTAAATCCTATATATAATAAAGTGACAGTAACAGAATATGAGGAACAACATTATAAACAACCAAGATAAAGTGGAGAAATCCCTCAAAAAATACAAATTATCAAAAGTGATACAAAAAAGTAGAAAATCTGTATAGCTCTGTATCTATTAAAGAAACTGAATTTATAATTTTAAATATTCCAGAAGACAACACTCTAGATCCAGATGGCTTTATTGGTGAATTCTGTCTAACACTGCAAGATAAAAAAACAAAAAGCAACAACAAAAAAACTTGCATAAATTATTTCAGAAAATAGAAAAGACAAAGACTTTCTTTCCAACTCATTTTATGATGCTAGGTTTACTATGACAGAAAAAAACAAAGACTTCCCCATGCAGTGGTTCATGCCTATAATCCCAGCACTTTGGGAGGCTGAGGTGGGAGGATTGCTTGGAGCCTAAGAGTTCGAGGCCAGCCTAGCTAATACAGCAAGACTCTATTTTAAAAAAAATCTTCAGTAAGATAGCAAAGCAAATCCAGCACTATATAAAATGGATAATATGTCATGACCAAGTGTGATTTATCCAAGGAAGGCAAGGTTTACTCAGTATCTGAAAAATCAATGTAATTTTTCACATTCCCAGAATAGAGACAAATCATTATCAACTGAATAGATACAGAAAAGGCAACACTTATTCATTATAAAGTCTCAGCAAACTAGGCATAGAAAAAAATGCTTAAACTGATAGCTAACATCTACAAAAAAATCTAAGTTACCATCATACTTAATGGTAAAAGACAATAATATGCTACTAAGATCAGGAATCAGGCAAGGATATACCTCTCAGCACCTTTATTCAGTGTGGTGTTAGAGGTTCTAACTAAAGCAATAAGGCAAGGGAAAAAAGGGCATAAAGACGAAAAAGGAGCTGGCTGGGCATGGTGGCTCACGCTTGCAATCCCAGCACTTTGGGAGGCTGAGGCAGGCAGATCACTTGAGGTCAGGGGTTTGAGACCATCCTGGCCAACATGGTGAAACTCTGTCTGTACTAAAAGTACGAAAATTAGCTGGGCATGGTGGTGCATGCCTGTAATCCCAGCTCCTGGGGAGGCTGAGACAGGAGAATCACTTGAATCTGGGAGGCGGAGGTTGCAGAGAGCTGAGATTGCACCACTGCACTCCAGCCTGGGTGACAGAGTGAGACTTCCTATTAAAAAAAAAAAGGATTAAAAAGGAACAAATAAAACTTCCTTTATTTGTAGACAGTATGATTGTTTACATAGAAAATCCTAAAATATCTATAAAAACTAGTAAGTTGATTTAGCAAGTTTGCAGGTCACAAGGCTGACATGGAAAAATCACTTGTGCTTCAATATACCAGCAACAAACAACTGAAGAACGAAATTTTCAAAAATGCCACTTAAACACCATCAAAAGAGAGAGAGAGAGAGAGTGTGTGTGTGTGTGTGTATATATATATATTTTTTTTTTTTTTGAGATGGAGTCTCACTCTGTCACCCAAGCTAGAGAGCAGTGGTGCAATCTCTGCCCACTGTAGCCTGTACTTCCCAGGTTCAAGTGATCCTCCTGTCTCAGCCTCCCAAGTAGCTAGGATTACAGGCACCTGCCACCACATCTGGCTAATTTTTACATTTTTCATAGGGATGGGGTTTCACCATGTTGGCCAGGCTGGTCTCGAACTCCTGACCTCTGGTACTTCACCCGCCCTGGCCTCCCAAAATGCTGGGACTACAGGCATAAGCCACCATGCCCAGCCTCAAAAGTAAAATATTTAGGGATATTTTAACAGTATGTATGTAAGACCTGCACACTTAAAACTACAAACAAGATTGTATGCAGTGGCTCATGCCTACAATCTCAGCACTTTTGGAGATGGAAGCAGGAGGATCACTTAAGCCCAGGAGTTTGAGACCAATCTGGGCAACATAAGGGGACCTCGTCTCTCTAAGAAATTAGCCAGGCATGTGGTACACACCTGTAGTCCCAGCTACTCAGAGAGCTGAGGGAGAAGAATTGCTTGAGCCCAGGAGGTCTAGGCTGTAGTGAGCCATGATTGTACCACTGCACTCCAGCCTGGGTGACAGAGCAAAACCCTGTCTCAAAACAAACACACACAAATGTCTGTTTTCATTTTCTTTTCCTTTTTTTTTTAAATTATACTTTGTTTCTCTGTACTTCAATGGATGCAAAGGGATCAGCAGTTTGGGAGGCTGAAATAGGAGGACTCCTTGAGCTCAGGAGTTTGAGACCAGCCTGGCCAACATGGCAAAACCCAATCTCTACAAAAAATACAAAAATTAGCCAGGCACACGCCTGTAGTCCCAGCTACTAGGGAAGTGGAGGCGGGAGGATTGCCTGAACCTGGGAAGCAGAGGCTACAGTAAGCTGAGATGGAGTCACCGTAGTGTAGCCTGAGTGACAGAGTGAAGCCTTGTGTCAAAAAAAAAAAAGAAAAAAAAATTAGCTAGGCATGGTGGTCCCAGCTACTCAGAAGGTGAGGTGGGAAGATCATTTGACCAGGGAGATAAAGCTGCAGTAAGCTATGATCACGTATGTCACTGCACTCTAGCCTGGGTGACTGAATGACAGCCTGTCTCAAAAAATAAGAAAGAAAAGAGGAAGGAAGAAAGAAAGCTGGAGGCCAGGCACAGTGGCTCATGCCTGTAATCTCAGCACTTTGGGAGCCCGAGGCAGGAGGATCACCTGAGGCTGGGAGTTCAAGACCAGCCTGGCCAACTTAGTGAAACCCTATCTCTACTAAAAATACAAAAATTAGCTGGATGTGGTGGCGAATGCCTGTTATTCCAGCTACTCAAGAGGCTGAGGTAGGAGAATCACTTGAACCCGGGAGGCAGAGGTTGCAGTGAGCCAAGATGGCAGCACTGTACTCCAGCCTGGGTGGCAGAGCGACTCTTCATCTCAAAAAAACAAAAAAGAAAAAGAAGCTAGAGGATTTACAATGCCAAATGCCAAGATTTACTATAAATCTGCAATTTTTATGACAATGTAGTATTGACATAAGCAGCAACATAGAAATCAATGGCAGAACAGACATTCCAGAAATAGACACATATAGAGTCAACTGATCTTATCAAAAGTGACTAAGTAACTCAATGGAAAGGGATAGTCTTTTCGATAAACAGGCTGGAACAACTGAATATCTATATTAAAATAAAAGATCTATTTATCACAAATAAAATAGTAAACTTGAAATGCATCACAGACCAGAAGGCAAAGTTAAAACCATAAAACTTCTGGAAGAAAACACACTATAAAAGACTTGTGACCTTGGGTGGAGTAGGCAAAGATTTCTTAGGACACAAAAACACAATTCTGCAAAAAAAAAAAAAAAAAAGCAAAAAAAGCAACCAAACCTGATAACCTGGATTTCATCAAAATTTAAAAGTGCACTTCAAAAAACAAAATTTCAAAAAAGAAAAGGCAAGTCACAGACTGGGAGAAAATATGTGTTTTTAACAAAAGACATATCAAGAATAAAGAATTCTTACAACTTGTCAATAAGCACAAACCCAGTTTTTTGTGTTTTTTGAGATGGAGTCTCGCTCTATAGCCCAGGCTGGAGTGCAGTGGCATGATCTCGGCTCACTGCAACCTCCACCTCCCGGGTTTAAGCAATTCTCTGCCTCAGCCTCCCGAGTAGCTGGGATTACAGACACGAGCCACCATGCCCAGCTAATTTTTGTATTTTTTTAGTAGAGATGGGGTTTCACCATGTTGGCCAGTCTGGTCTTGAACTCCTGACCTCGTGATCAGCCCGCCTCAGCCTCCCAAAGTGCTGGAATTACAGGTGTGAGCCACCGCGCCCAGCCACAAAACCCAGTTTTTAAGTGAACAAAAGATGTGAACAGACACTTGACAAAAAAAGATACACAAATGGCCAATGAGCCATGAAAAGATGCTCAACGTCATTAGTCACCAGAGAAATAGAAATTAAAACCATAGTGAGCTACCATTACACATTCACTAGAATGGTCAACATCAAAGACTGATGACTGGCAAGGATATGGAGCCAACAGAATTCTCATAATCACGCTGGAAAACTTTGGCAGTTTCTTATAAACATTCAGTAACCTATGACCCAACCATTACACTCCCAGACATTTATCCCAGAGAAATGAAAACATATTTCCACAAAAAGATTTATACTTAAAGTCATAGCATCATTTATAATTGCCAAAAGATGAAAATAACCCAAATATCCAATAATAAGTAAATATTGTGTTATAGTCATACAGTGGAATACTACTGAGCAATAAAAAGGTGCAAATTAGGGCCGGGTGCGGTGGCTCACGCCTGTAATCCCAGTGTTTTGGGAGGCTGAGGCGGGTGGATCACGAGGTCAAGAGATCGAGGCCATCCTGACCAACATGGTGAAACCCCGTCTCTACTAAAAAATACCAAAATTAGCTGGGCATGGTGGCGCAAGCCTGTAGTCCCAGCTACTTGGGAGGCTGAGGCAGGAGAATTGCTTGAACCCAGGAGGCAGAGACTGCAGTGAGCCAAGATTGCGCCACTGCACTCCAGCCTGGCGCCTGGCGACACAGAGTGAGACTCTGCCTCAAACAAACAAACAAAAAGGTGCAAATTACATAATTAACATGGATAAATCTCAAAAACCATTTTGGTCCAGGGTGGTGGACTGTGCCTGTAATCCCAACACTTTGGGAGGTCAAGGTGGGAGGATCACTTGGGCCCAGGAGTTCCTGACCATCCTGGACAACACACCAAGGCCCCATGTCTACAAAAAAGATTTTTTTTTAATTAGCCAAGAGTGGTGGCACACATCTGTAGTCCCAACTACTCAGGAGGCTGAGGTGGGAGGATTCCTTGAGTTCAGGAGGTCAAGGCTGCAGGTAAGCCATGACTGGGCCACTGCATTCCTCCCTGGGTGAGAGATCCTATCTCTGAAAAAGAAATGCTGAAAGAAGCCAGACATAAAAGGGTGGATGTTATTTGATTCCATTTATATGAAATTTTAAGAAAGGCAAAACTAACCTATAGAGATAGAAACCAGAAGACTGGTTGCCTAGGGTGAGGACAGAGGTGGGGAAGGAGGAGGAACTGTGCATTGATGGAAGTATTCTGTATTTCCACCGGGGCACTGTGGTTAGAGAGGTGCATACATTTGTCAAAGTTCATCAAGTTGTACACTTAAAATAGGTGCAATCACACCTGTAATCCCAGTACTTTGGGAGGTTGTGGTGGGCAGATCATCTGAGGTCAGAAGTTCGAGACCAGCCTGGCCAACATGATGAAACCCTGTCTCTACCAAAAATATAAAAATCATCCAGGCATGGTGGCACGTGCCTGTAGTCCCAGCTACTCAGGAGGCTGAGGCAGGAGAATCGCTTGCACCCAGGAGGCAGAGGTTGCACTGAGCCAAGATCGCGCCATTGCACTCCAGCCTGGTGACAGAGCAAGACTCCGTGGCAAAAAGAAAAAAAAATGTGAATGAACAGAAATTGGTGTCTCAAAGGGATTTAGCCTAGTAGGGGAAGTCACAAATGAGCTGATATATGAAGACTGTGTTTGCCAGTGTGGGGAGGAGTGAACCACCCAGGCAGTGGGCAGAGGGAAAAGAATGTTCAAAGGCCCCATGGAAGAAGGTAGGAGTATGGAATATACCAGAAATCTAAATTTAAAAAAAACGTGGGGGTGACTGGAGAGGAAGAGAGAACAGGCTGAGAATATGCTAGGGATGGGAATGGTGGCAGGAACGCAAGCACGGTGGAAGTGAGCAGTCCAGGCAGAAAAGGATGGTGCCCGTGTGGATGGAGAGAAGCAGGCGGTCTTGAGTGATCCACGTGGAGGTAAAATACACTTCACTTGGCCTGGACGCCAGGTGATGCAGGATGCAGGAGGAATGATTTCTCAATTTCTGGTTAGCACTGAACTGAACAGATAATGGTGCCATTCACCGGGATAGGGATCAAGAGGCCCATACTTAGGAAGATAACGAATTTGTTTGGGATGTGTATATTGAACTTAAAAGCCTCTGAAGCATGGAATCAGCACACAGACTACAGAAGTTTGTCTTTTAGAGTAAAGGTGGCTCCGTATAAATTTGTGAGCAATGACCTCTATTAATAGATGGCAATGAAATTGCTTTGGGTTCAGCCGCGTTGGCTCACGCCTGAAATCCCAGCATTTTGAGAGGCCAAGGTGGGCAGTTCATTTGAGCTTTGGAGTTCGAGATCAGCCTGGCTAACATGGTGAAAACCCATCTCTAATAAAAACACAGAAATTAGTCACGTGTGGTGGTGCACATCTGTAGTCCCAGCTACTTGGAAGGCTGAGGAAGGAGGATCAATTGAACCCGGGAGGCGGAGGTTGCAGTAAAACCAGATCGCGCCACTGCACTCCAGCCTGGGTCACAGAGGGAGACTGTCTCAAAACATGAAAAAAAACAAACGACAAGAAAAAGAAATTGCCCTGGGAGTCAAGAGGGCCTGGAGGGAGCCTGGAGTCAATAAAAATTTGCAAAGAGGGGGCTGCAAATAAGACGGGGAAAGACCCGCCAAGCCGAGCCACTAAAAAACTCGGGTGTTTTAGTGTGAGCAGAAGGAAGCAGCGCTCAAACGCAAACGCTGCTGAGAACTCAGGTAAGCCGAAAACGGAAAAGTGCTGGATTTGGCAAATTGGAGGCCACTGGTAACTTCAGCCAGAGTTTCCGAGAGCGCTCAAGGAGATGGCTGGAGCGGGCTGAAGAGTTCCCGAGAGGCGAGGAAAGGAAGTGGCTGAAACCAGACCAGGAGGAGCTTGCCTGTGGGTCGAAGAGACAGAGAAAGTGGCCGCAGGTGGAAGATGGAAGAAAGGCAGGCGTTTATGTAGTTAGTTCTTCAGTAGGAAAAACGTGAGCATGTTTCAAAGGCCATCGGCAGAATGCTCTGAGGAGGGGTGATAACTGGAGGGGCGCCCCGCGGTCCCCCATCGCCCCCCACTCCTCCCTGGCGCTCACCCCCGTTGCCCCGGGCTCCCCTCCCCCTCTCCACTCCTCGAGGCTCCGGGGCCGCAGCCGCCCCGATCCCCCGGCCCGGCCCCCGGCGCCCCCTCACCGCAATGGCCCCCTCGCTCAGCTGGCCGACCATGGCTTCCCCGCACCGACTCCCGCACGGACCCCGCGGCAGCCTGAGCTTCCCACCGCCCCGGGTCCCGCGCGCTGCGCAGTTATTGGCCCGAGGAGTTGCGCGCGCCGCTCCCGCCCCCGACGTGCGCGCGGCACAGGGGCGGGCCCGGGCTCTGCGCAGCCGCCGCATTGGCCGAGGCGCGGCCCACGTGACCGTCCCGCCGTCCCGAGCTAGGCCTGGCGCGGGGCGCGGGGCGCTGGGCGCGGGACGCGGCGGGGCGGGGCGGGGCGACGCGACGACGGGCGCGCCTGGAGCTGCGCGGGCGCGGGGAGGGAGCTCCGGGCCCAGTTCCGGGCGCCGTGAGCTGGCATTCGGAGGCGTTCCTGCCTCGTTGTGTGGCGGGTGCACGGGTTGGTAGCCCAGGGATTAGAGCTGCTCCTGAGACCTCTGCTGCTAACTGTGGTCGCCGCACTGACTCGGCTCCTTCGTTCGGCGGCGCGGGGCTGACTTCCCGCCCGGGCCGGACCCGGAGCTTCCCACCTGCGGGGGTCTTCGAAGACCTGGTCCCGGTCCTCTGAGGAGAGGACAGTCTGGGGGGGCACTTTATGCCGTGAGTAGCCCTACCTCCAGGTGGACGTGGGACAGCAAATGTGCCTCATACAGCTTAGAAATAATCAATGCCAGAAGGCTGGGCACAGTCGCTCACGTCTGTCATCCCAGCACTTTGGGAGACCAAAGCGCTTGGATCACCTGAGGTCGGGAGTTCGAGACCAGCCTGGCCAACATGGTGAAACCCCGTCTCTACTAAAAATACAAAAATTAGCTGGGTATGATGGTGCATACCTGTAATCCCAGCTACTTGGGTAGCTGAGGCACGAGAATTGCTTGAACCTGGGAGGCCAAGGGTGTTGGAATCACAGCGGGGAAATCAGGGAAGCCTTCCCGCAGGAGGTGCCATTTGAACACAGTCGAAGACGCGTGGGGGTTTTCCAGGTGGACTCCACAAGCGAGGAATAGCCTATGCCAAAACACCGAAGAGGTGGAGTAGTCTGGCAAGCCGGGGCAGCAGTGAGTGACTGAGTATGCGGGGGTGCAGAGGGAGAAGTGAGGCCTAGAGTTAGAAGGTCAGCCAAGGGGTAAATGAGGACGGGTTCGACCTGGGCCTCGCGGATGCCAGGAGGAGCACTGATGAATTTAAGGCAGAGCACTGACCTCTTAGTGTTGGAGGCTGGATTGAGAGTGGGCGTGGTCCCAAGGGCAGGGACACTAATGACAACCCTTTGGGAAGAATACCAGGCAACAGATGGTGAGGACTTCAAGCGAAGGAATGGCCTGTGGGTTCAAAGAGGACGCTGAACTGAGGGAAATAGCTGTTAATTGAAAATAGTTGCTGGGGTGGATGAGACAGGAAAATCTGGAGCTGTCTCAGGTTTCAGACTTGAGAAACGAGGCGGCATCAGGCCGGGCGCGGTGGCTCACACCTGTCATCCCAGCGCTTTGGGAGGCCCAGGCCGGCGGATCACCTGAGGTCGGGAGTTCAAGACCATCCTGGCCAACATGGTGAAACCCCGTCTCTACTAAAAATACAAAAAGTAGCTGAGTGTGGTGGTGCACACCTGTAATCCTAGCTACTGGGAGGCTGAGGCTAAAGAATTGCTTGAACCCTGGAAGCTCAGTTTGAAGTGAGCTGAGATCACGCCATTGCACTCCAGCCTGGGCGACAGAGAAAGACACTCTCAGAAACACACACAAAAAGAAACTGGGGGATCTAAGAGGGCACAGATGGTAGCTATCTAGTTCTCCGTCTTTGTATAACCACCACCTGTACGGTGCCTGTGATAAAGTAGTCTTTCAGTAAATGTGTCTGAATGGAAGGGTATTGAGTGAATTGCTGTGAGAGAATAGAGATCCTTCCTTAGTGGATCATGAAGAAAGACCACAAGAACTGATTTTGTTGCTTCAGGCTTCCTTGAATGAAATCTTGATTTTCTAAATTGTGCATTTGTAAGATTCCCATTTTCTTATTCATTTTATAGCTCTAGAGCAGCATGGATCTGCCTGTGGCTGAGTGGAAATCATACCTACTTCAAAAGTGGTCTTTACTCCCGAAGTCTGATCAGGTCACAATTTCTACAGCAGAGACTTTGAGTGATGTCTTTCTTCACTGCTCTTCACTTATCCGGTAAGTAAATAGAAGCCTTAACAAGGGAATTCTGATCTGAAAAATGCCCTGTTTTGTCAGTTGCTCTGAAGAACTCTCTCTCTCTCTCTTTTTCTTCTTAAAGATGGAGTCTCATTATGTTGTCCAGGCTGGTCTCAAATTTCTGGGCTAAAGCAATCCTCCCACCTTGGCCTCCCAAGGTGCTGGGATTACAGGCCTGAGCCACCATACCTGCCTAGTTATACCTCTTTTTGATGGAAACTGCCTGAAATGCCTTTCCTGTTTCTTTTCAATCCCAGCTTGCCCTGTGAACTAATTACCCTCTGTCATCCTTCAGGATTAGCCATATCTTTCCTCAGGAAAGCCCTCCCTGAGCCTCAGCTGGGCCGTCTTCAATTTTTGTACATTTACAACACTGTGTGATGTTCCTTTCTATGTGTTTGTGCTCTTTTGACTCGTACCTGTCTGAAACACTAGATTGTGAACTTCATCAGGGAAGGGACCATGTTTGTATTTGTCTTTTTTTTGAGACAATTTCTCGCTTTGTCCCCTAGGCTGGAGTGCAGGAGCCCAATCTCAGCTTGCTGCAACCTTCGTCTCCCGGGTTCAAGCGATTCTCCTGTCTCAGCTTCCCAAGTAGTTGGGATTACAGGTGCACACCACCATGCCTGGCTTTTTTTTTTTTTTTTTTTTTTTTAGACAGGGTCTCACTGTGTCACCCAGGCTGGAGTGCCGTGGCATGATCTCAGCTCACTGCAACCTCCGCCTCCTGGGTTCAACCAGTTCTCATGTCTCAGCCTCCTGAGTAGCTGGGATTACAGGCACATGGCACCACACCTGGCTCATATTTTTGTATTTTTAGTAGAGACAGGGTTTTACCATGTTGGCCAGAATGGTCTCGAGCTCCAGCCCTCAAATGATCCGCCTACCTTGGCCTCCCAAAGTGCTGGGATTACAGGCAGGAGCCACTGTGCCCAGCCTATTTGTCTTTCTATAGACAAAAATAGTGCAGTGTCAAAAAATAAGTGCTCAGTAAACATTAATTGAATGACAGTTTGGTAATATATATAAAGTTCTTAGTTTAATGGCTGGCTCTTATTAGTGCTTAATATGACATATAAAGCAGAAACATATATTTGCAGATCCACAAACACCTTTCAAGTTCAAGGTTGACATCTTTATCTTTGTGCCAGGCACTTAGTAGGTGCTCAGACATTCATTCAATGAAATAATGAGTCAGTTTTGAGCCTTGCCAGTTCAAGTACTTGGTACAATTAGAATTAGGATTATACTTTTTTGTTTGTTATTTTTCTTTTCTTTTTTTATTTTTGGAGACAGAGTTTCAGTCTTGTTGCCCAGGGTAGAGTACAATGGCCCGATCTTGGCTCACTGCAGCTTTGTCTCCTGGGTTCAAGAGATTCTCCTGCCTCAGCCTCCTGAGTAGCTGGGATTACAGGTGCCCACCACCACGCTTGGCTAACTTTTGTATTTTTAGTAGAGATGGCGTTTCATTGTGTTGGCCAGGCTTATCTCAAACTCCTGACCTCAAGTGATCCACCCACCTTAGCTTCCCAAAGTGCTGGGATTACAATCATGAGCCACCGCGGCTGGCCCCCAGTACATTTTTATTTCTCGTGTGTATTGCCTGTTTGTGTCCATTGCCCATTTTCTTTTTTTTTCTTTTCTTTTCTTTTTTTTTTGAGACAGGGTCTCACTCTGTCCCCCAGGCTGGAGTACAGTGGTGTGCTCTCAGCTCACTGCCATCTCTGCCTCCCAGGTTCAAGCAATTCTACTGCCTCAGCCTCCTAAGTAGCTGGGATTACAGGCACGTACTACTACATCCGGCTAATTTTTGTATTTTTAGTAGAGACGGGGTTTTGCCATGTTGGTCACACTGCTCTTGAACACCTGACCTCAGGTGATCCGCCCACCTCGGCCTCCTCCCGGAGTGCTGGGATGACAGGCGTGAGCCACCACAGAAGACCTTTATTATTTATTTTTTGAGACAAGCTCTCACTTTGCCACCTAGGCTGGAGTGCAGTGGTGCATTCTCGGCTCATTACAACCTCTGCCTCCCAGGTTCAAGCAATTCTCGTGCCTCAGCTACCCAAGTAGCTGGGATTACAGGTATGCACCATCATACCCAGCTAATTTTTGTATTTTTAGTAGAGACGAGGTTTCACCATGTTGGGCAGGGTGGTCTCAAACTCCCCACCTCAGGTGATCCACCCACTTTGGTCTCACAAAGTGCTGGCATGACAGACGTGAGCCACCGTGCCCAGCCTTCTGACATTGATTATTTCTAAACTGTATGATGCACATATTGCTTTCTTGAGTTTGAATAGTTTTAGATGTAATTTTGCTCTCTTATCCCCAACCAACTCACAGATATATACTTTGGTTTTTTTTTTTTTTTTTTTGGTTTTTTGTTTGTTTGTTTTTGAGACGGTCTCACTCTGTTGCCCAGGCTGGAGTGCAGTGGGGCGATCTTGGCTCTCTACAACCTCTGACACCTGGGTTCAAGCAATTCTCCTGCCTCAGCCTTCCAAGTAACTGGGATTACAGGCACCTGCCACCGTACCCAGCTAATTTTTGTAGTTTCACCATCTTAGCCAGGCTGGTGTTGAACTCCTGACCTCGTGATCCACCTGCCTCAGCCTCTCAAAGTACTGGGGTTACAGGCGTCAGCCACCGCGCCCAACCTATACTTTGTTTTTCCGTCAATCCCTCATGATAACTGTTATCATATAACCAATACAATACTAAATTGATTGAAGCAACATTCAGTGTATACATTCCTATGTCTGTGTGAATGTTGCTCACATGAACCAAGAAGTATGCTTTGAATACATTTCCTTTCTTATACAGCTCTTGCTTCCCTTAGGGTTAATGATTACCTCCATTTTTGTTTGCTCTGTACATCTCTCACTAATTCATACCCAGACTTCACTTTTTAAAAATAAGTTTGCTTAAGGAACTATTTGTAAGTCTGTTTAATCACAGTCTAAAGTAACCAAAAAAGCTTTAAACTTCTGATCTCCACATGCATGCCTATTAAATAACAGTAGGAATTGGGCCTTTAAAGTTTCAAGCTAAGCAAACACTTTTCTTGCCAATATACATTCGTTGAGGGATGTTTTCCTACAATAGATGCCTTTTATCTGTTGAAAACCTTCTGAGACAGAAGACCCCCTACTCTCCACCCCTACCTCCCGACTCCTGCAATTAATAATCTCCTAGAGTGTCACAAGACATTCTTAATAGCATCACTATCCATACTCACAGCCTTATTGTTTGTTTTTATTTTGTGCTGATTCAACTGGAATAACTTGCGTCAGAAGACTAGGAAGTGCTCAAAGATTAATAGATTTATATTAAAAAGAGCCTAGGCCAGGTATGGTGACACCACTCACACCTGTAATCCCAACACTTTGGGAGGCTTGGGCAAGACGATCACTGGAGCCCAGGAGTTTGAGAAAAGTCTGGGCGACATAGAGTGCATCTCCACACACATAAAAACTCAGCTGGGCATGGTGTCGCATGCCTGTAGTCATAGCTACTTGGAAGGCTGAGGTGGGAAAATTGCTTGAGCCCAGGATGTTGAGGCTGCAATGACCTGTGGTGGTACCACTGTCTTCCAGCCTGGGCAACAGAGCAAGACCTGTCTCAAAAACAAAAAAGAACATAAGAACCAGTGTAAAGAGGTACTCACTGGCCACCGTTAGCATAATTGGACCATGAAAACGTATAATAATAGTTTATGATAGTAAATTGTTTAAGTCCATAGTGGTACTCAAAATAAATACCTGAGTTTACTTTTTTTATTCTTTTATTATTATTATTTTTTTTAATAAAGACGTTTCACCATGTTGATCAGACTGGTCTTGAACTCCCGACCTCAGGTGATCTGCCCACCTTGGCCTCTAAAGTGCTTGGATTACAGGCATGAGCCACCACACCGGGCCCTGAGTTTACTTTCTTAATTGACTTTTGGCCAGGCATGGCGGCTCATGCCTGTAATCCCAGCACTTTGGGAGGCCAAGGCAGGTGGATCACCTGAACCCAGGAGTTTGAGAGCAGCCTGGCCAACATGGCAAAACCCCATCTCTACTAAAAATGCAAAAATTAGCTGGACATGGTGGCGGTTGCCTGTGATCCCAGCTACTTGGGAGCCTGAGGCAGAAGAATTGCTTGAACCCTGGAGGCAGAGATTGCAGTGAGCCAGAGTCACACCACAGCCTGGGTAACAGAGTGAGGCTCTGTCTCAAAACAAAGAAAAATAAATACGTATTATCTGTGTGTGAATATTGCTCACATGAAACAAGTAAAAGAAGGAAAGGGAGAAAGTTTGTCTTTACAAAAGAATGCCAGCTGATAAATGTAAAAATAATGGTAGAATTAGAAACATCACCATTTTGTAACCCTTAGCGTGATGAATGCTTCTGGCGATTGTCAGTGGATGCTCAAACCTTTAGAAGTAACATCATCAGGAAGCAGACTGTTCACATGATCTCGAAGTATGGCCCTGTAGATTATTTAAGTCCAAGGGAGAGGTGTCTTTCCATTGCGAAGAATCAGCAGTTGCCACCTGCAAGTGACCAAACTTAGCTTCCACAGTACTGGGGAGAAATTATATGTCTCCTGATCTGAGGCAACAAGAAGTATATAGATTTAACTATATAGTCATACTATTTTTGTTTGTTTTGACACATGGTCTTGCTCTGTCTCCCAGGCTGGAGTGCAGTGGCACGATCTCTGCTCACTGCAATCTCCACCTCCCGGGTTCAAGTGAGTCTCCTCTGTTGGCCTCCCAAGTAGCTGGGATTACAGGCATACGCCACTGTGCCCGGCTAATTTTTTGTATTTTTACTTGACATGAGGTTTCCCCAAGTTGGCTAGGCTGGTCTCAAACTCCTGACCTCAAGTGATCCACCCACCTTGGCCTCCTAAAGTGCTGGGATTACAGGTGTGAGCCACCGCACCCAGCCATATTCTCAATAAAAATTGTTTAATATGACTCTAACCATGAGGAAATAATAAGGGAAAACCAGAAGGTGAAACATTTTTCTGGACTTGAATCTTCAAAAAAATTACTGATAGAAAAACAAAAAATTGTAGTTGGCCAGGTGCAATGGCGCACACCTATAATCACAGCACTTTGGGAGGCTGAAGCAGGTGGTTCCCTTGAGCCCAGAAGTTGGAGGCCAGCCTGGGCAACATAGCGAGACCCCATCTCTATTTTATAAAAATGAAAAGTAATTTAGCCAGGCATGGTAGTACATGCCTGTAGTCCCAGCTACTCGGGACGCTAGGGCAGGAGGTAGAGGTTGCAGTGAGCAGAGATCGTGCCACTGCACTCCAGCCTGAGCAATGGAAATGAGACCCTGTCTCAAAACAAAAATTAAGGCCTGGCACCGTGGCTCACGCCTGTAATCCCAGCACTTTGGGAGGCTGAGGTAGGCAGATCCTGAGGTCAAGAGATCGAGACCATCCTGGCCAACATGGTAAAACCCCCAACTCTACTAAAAAAATTAAAATTAGCTGGGCATGGTGGCGCATGCCTATAATCCCATCTACTCGGGAGGAGGCTGAGGCAGGAGAATCACTTGAACCCAGGCAGCAGAGGTTGCAGTGAGCTGAGATTGCACCATTGCACTCCAGCCTGGCAACAGAGCGAGACTCCATCTGAAAAATAAAAAATCTAAAAAGAGACTAAAGGGAAATAACTAAATTCAGTACCTGAGAACATTGATCTTGGATTGGCTAGGGTGTAAAAAGACATTTTAGGACTAATTGGTAACATTTAAATTTAAATATTTGAATTACTGTTAATTTTTTAGCGATAATCATATTATGGTAATATAGGAGAATATCCTTTTTAAAGCAGAGGCCTGCAGATATCTGGAGGTGAACTTCCATGATGGCTGTGCTTACTTTCAAATGGCTTAGAGAAAAAATGTGTATGTGTGGACATGTACCAGTTATTAAGCCAGTATGTCCAATCTCACCAATCTCAGGAATCTGTACTCTACTTCCGGACCAGAGCTGGGACTTCCTGCTTTCCCAACTGGCTCCATGAAAGGCTTTGCATCTCCAGGGCTCTAGAGAGAGAAGGCCAGTGTGGAGGAAGAAAAAATGGAGTCCTTTTTGTCTGCATTCTATTGACAATTCACATATAGAGGCTGAAATTGGGCCTTTATATACAAAAATTAACTCAAAATGGATCAAAGACCTCAAGTTAAGAGCTAAGATTGTAAACTTTGTAAAACGTAGAGGAAAATCTTGACATTAGATTAGCAGTTATTGCTTGCATATGACACCAAAAGCACGGGCAACAAAAGAAAGACTAAACTGAACTTCATCCAAAGTCAGAACTTTTAGGCAGGGCGTGGTGCTCACACCTGTAATCCCAGAACTCTGAGAGGCCGAGGTGGAAGGATCACGTGAGCCCAGGAGTTTGAAACCAGCCTGGGCCATAAGTGAGACCCCCATCTCTACAAATAATAAATTAGCCAGGCCTGGTGGCACATGCCTGTAGCCCCAGCTACTCAGGAAGCTGAGGTGGGAGGTTGCTTGAACCTGGGCTGAGGTGGGCAGATGACGAGGTCAAAAGATAAGAGACCATCCTGGCCAACATGGTGAAACCCATCTCTACTAAAAATACAAAATTTAGCTGGGCGTGGAGGTGTGCACCTGTAGTCCCAGCTACTCGGGAGGCTGAGGCAGGAGAATCGCTTGAACCCGGAAGGCGGAGGTTGCAGAGGCTGAGAAACTGCACTCCAGCCTGGGTGACAGAATGAGACTCTGTCTAAAAAAAATTTTTTGTGCACCAAAGGACACTGTCAAGAGAGTAAAAAGATAATCCACAGAATGGGGTTATTTGCAAATCATATGTCAAGTAAGAAATTAATATCCAGAATATATAAGGAACTCCTACAACTCAATAGCAAAAAACCTGATTAAAAAATAGGCAAAGGACTTGAATCATCATCTCTCCAAAGAAAATATACAGATAGCCAGTAAACACAAAAGATGCTCAGCATCATGCATAATCAGAGAAACACACACCAAAACCACAGTGAGACAGCCCTTCATACCCACTAGGGTTGCTGTTACTAAAAATAAAACAAGTGCTGAGGAGGCTGCAGGGAGATTGGAACTCCTGGACATTGCAGGTAGGAATGTGAAATGGTGCAGCCGCTGCAGAAAGGGAGCATGGCCGTTAATAAAAATGCCACAGAGTATCACCATAGGAGCCAGCAATCCCACCTCTAGGGTTATATTCAGAAGAACCAAAAATAGGGCCAGGTGCAGTGACTCACACCTGGAATCCCAGCACTTTGGGAGGCCAAGGCAGGCGGATTACTTGAGGCCGGGAGTTCAAGACCAGCATGGGCAATGTAGCAAGACCGTATCTCTACAAAAAAGAAGTGGAACTTGAGCAAATATTTGTGCTCCAGTGCTCACAGCAGCATTCTTCACAATTGCCACGAGTAGAAGCAACCCGAATGCTCATCAGTAGATGAATGGGTAACAGATTGTGATGTATACCTACAGTGGAATTTTTTTTGTTTTTGAGATGGAGTTTCGCTCTTGTCACTCACTGCAACCTCTGCCTCCTGGGTTGAAGTGATTCTCCTGCCTCATCCTCCCAAGTAGCTGGGATTATAGGCATGAGCCACCACACCAGGCTAATTTTGTGTTTTTAGTAGACACAGGGTTTTGTCATGTTGTTCAGGCTGGTCTTGAACTCCTGACCTCAAGTGACTCTTCTACCTCAGCCAAAGTGCTGGGGTTGCAGATGTGAGCCACTGAACCCTGCCAAATTTCATAGATCTGTAAAAAGTGAGAGGCCAGGTGTGATGGCTTATGCCTGAAATCCTAGCACTTTGGGAGGCCAAGGCAGAGGAAGATCTCTTGAGGCCAAGAGTTCAAGACCACCCTGGGCATTGTAGTGAGACCCTATCTCTACAAAAAGGCCGTCGTGTGCAGTGATTGTACCTGTAGCTAGATTGTGCCTGTTGCCCGTGCTGGAATGCAGAATAGCTACTGCCCTCTAGCCTGGGCAACAGAGGGAGACTCCATCTTTTAAAAAAAATTTTTATAAGCTTTATCAGTGAAAAAGAAAAAAAATTTTTTTAAAGGAGTGAAATTCTGGTTTATACTACAACGTGATGTACCTTGAAAACTTTTTGCTAAGTGAAATAAGTTAGACACAAAAGGAAAAATAATATATGATTGCTCTTACATGAGGTACCTAGAATAAGTAAGTTCACAGAGGCAGAAAGCGGAATACAGGTTACCAGGGGATGTGGAGAGGGAGGAATGAGGAGTTATTATTTGAAGGGTGGAGTTTCAGCTTGGGATGATGAAAAGTTCTGGAAATGAACAGTCGTGACAGTTGTGCAATATGAATGTACTTAATGCTACTGAGCTGTACACTTAAAAATTGGTTTAAATAGATTGGGAATGGGAGTGGAGAAAATGGTTTAAATACATTTTATATTATGCATATTGTACTGCAATTAAAAAAATTAGGTTCTCTAGCAGAACTGTGAGGGAAAAAAAAATTAGGGCCAGGTGTGGTGGCTCACACCTGTAATCCCAGCACTTTGGGAGGCCAAAATGGCTGGATTGTGAGGTCAGGAGATCAAGACCATCCTGGCCAACATGGTGAAACCCTAGCTCTACTAAGAATACAAAAATTAGCTGGATGTGGTGGCACGTGCTTGTAATCCCAGCTACTCAGGAGGCTGAGGCAGGAGAATTGCTTGAACCAGGGAGTTGGAGGTTGCAGTGAGCCAAGATTGCACCACTGCACTCCAACCTGGTGGCAGAGCGGGATTCCATCTCCAAAAAAAAAAAAATTAGAAAGATTGTTTATTCCATGTTACTACATGAATTATTATTATTTTTTTTTTGAGGCAGGGTGTTGCTGTGCTGCCTGCGCTGGAGTGCTCTTGTGCTATCATAGCTCACTGCAGCCCTGGCCTCCTGGGCTCAAGCCATCTTCCCCACTCAGCCTCAATTTTCTGTCACAATATTCCAGAAGAAATTAAAGAAAAAAATCAGCTGGATGCAGTGAAGCACACCTGTAATCTTAACACTTTGGGAAACCAAGGCAGGAGGATCACTTGAGCTCAGGAGTTTGAGACCAGCCTGGGCAACGTATTGAGACTTCATCTCTACTAAAAAATCAAGAAAGCAGGCTGGGCGCAGTGACTCACCTGTAATCCCAGCCCTTTAGGAGGATCACCTGAGCTCAGGAGTTCGAGACCAGCCTGGGTAACATAGGCAACCCCATTGCTTAAAAAAAAAAAATCAAAACGTTAGACAGGCATGGTGGTGCATACCTGTGGTCGTCACTACTGAGGAGGCTGAGGCGGGAGGGTCGCTTGGGCCCAGGAGGTTAAGGTTTCACTGAACTGTGATGGAGCCACTGTATTCCAGCCTAGGTGACAGTGAGACCCTGTCTCAGAAAAAAGGGAAAGGAGACATCCATTTACTTTTGAAAAGTCTAAGTCAGTTACTGAGTTAACCTGGCACCTGGAGAAGAGAATGAACTGTTGCAGCTTAGTTCCTGATTACACTGAAGTGCAGCTAAAACACCGAGTTCATCATCTTGGATGAGAGTTGAAGAGGCCTGTTAGGCAAGAAGAATTTTGCTATTACTGTTTACCACAAACCTTTTGCTTGAACTAGGATTTTTAGGTTTAACATAATTTAAAACAAAAACAGAAAAAAGAACAAGCTCTATGTTGTACCAGATAGACATAGGGTATTGCCTTCAAATTTTCTGGACTGGAATAAGTGTAGAACACACAAGCACACCTCTTGAATTAAATAAAATCTTTCCTAATTTTTCTCTTGCATTATTTGACCCAGGCTGGAGTGTGGTGGCGCAATCTCGGCTTACTATAACCTCTGCCTCCCAGGCTCCAGCAATTCTTATACCTCAGCCTCCCAACTAGCTGAAACCACAAGTGTTTGCTACCACGCCCGGATGATTTTTGTATTTTTTGTAGGGATGGGTTCCACTATGTTGCCCAGGCTGGTCTTGATCTCCTGGGCCAGGTGATCTGCCCACCTCAGCCTCCCAGAGGGCTGGGATTATAGGTATGAGCCACAGCACCCAGCCCTATTTGTGATTTTTCTGTGTCATATTTAAATATTAATAAAATCATATTTGATATTAACTTTGTTTTACCTCATAGCAAAGATAAATAATGTTTTATTAAATTTTAATATATTCAAACACAAAAGCATCATACTGAGTCACAATGTAAAAGGTATTTCTTATTGTGGTTCTTTGTAAACAAAAATTTTAAAAATATTTATAAACATTCTCTAGGGCTGTTTGTTCTTGTTTTTTTCTTGTCTTTTTGAGACAGGGTCTCGCTCTGTCGCCCAGGCTTGAAGGCAGTGGTGCCATCATGGCTCACTGCAGCCTCAACTTCCTGGGCTCCGGCGATCCTCCCACCTCAGCCTCCCAAGTAGCTGGGACTACAGGCATATGCCACCACACCCAGCTAATTTTTGTATTTTTTGTAGAGACAGGGTCTTATCACGTTGCCCAGGCTAGTGCCAAGCTCCTGAGCTCAAGCAGTCCTCCCTCTTCAGCCTCCAAAAGTGCCGGGATTTGTAGGTGTGAGCCACCGCACCTGGCCATTCTGCGTTGCTGTGATTTCTTCTTTGATTCAAGAGTTGCTTAAGAGAATTTTTAGTTTCCATGTCATTTGTGTTTCTACTTTTGCTATTCATATTTTACTTTATGCATTATAGTCAGAGAATAGGTTATTCTGTATTATTCATTTATATTGGAAAAAAGGTACATTCTCTTTTGCCAGTATGTGTATATGTCTCTCTACGTATTAGGCCAACTTCATTTTATTATGTAGAACATTTATATTTTTAAACTTTTTAGTTTGAAATAATTTCAGACTTGCAAAAGTAGTACAAAGAGGCTAGGCACAGTGGCTCACACCTGTGATCCTGGCACTTTGGGGGGGAGAGGTGGGCAGATTGCCTGAGCTCAGAAGTTTGGGACCAGCCCGGGCAACACAGTGAGACCCCATCTCTATTAAAATACAAAAAATTAGCTGGACATGTTGGCTCATACCTGATCCTAGCTACTTGGGAGGCTAAGGCACAAGAATCGCTTGAACACAGGAGGCAGGGTTTGCAGTGAGCCGAGATCTTGCCACTGCACTCCAGCCTAGGTGACAGAGTGAGACTCTGTCTCCCCTTCCAATAAAAAAAAAGTACAAAGAATTGCTGAATTCTAAATTCTTCCAAATTTCACAAGTGTTAACATTTTACTGAATTTACCTTATGATTCATTCTCATTATCTCTCTTCTCTTCTGTCAACCACTCACTCAGGTATTTTCAGCAGTTGAAGTGGAGAATACTCCTTGGTTAAAAAGACATCATATATTAACCTCATTCTCCAGACTCAAGATCCTGGCCGGATGCGGTGGCTTATGCCTGTAATCCCAGCACTTTGGGAGGCCCAGGCAGGCAGATCACTTGAGGTCAGGAGTTCAAGACCAGCCTGGCCAAAATGGTGAAACTCCATCTGTACTGAGAGTACAAAAATTAGCCAGGTTATGGTGGTGCATGTCTGTAGTCCCAGCTACTCGGGAGGCTGAGGCAGGAGAATCACTTGCACCAGGGAGGCAGAGGTTGCAGTGAGCTGAGATCACACCACTGCACTCCAACCTGGGTCACAGAGTGAAACTATGTCTCAAAAAAACAAGAAAAAAGATTTTTATGATGTATGATCCTAGGGATGGTTCATTGTCCAATAATTATGAGATAAAGAACTATAAATTAGCATTCAGTCCTCTAAATAGAAATTCTGACCAGGCGCAGTGGCTCACACCTATATTCCCAGCTCTTTGAGAAGCTGAGGCAGGTGGACCATTTGAGGTCAGGAGGTTGAGACCAGCCTGGCCAACATGGCAAAACCCTTTCTCTACTAAAAATACAAAAATTTACCTGGGTATGGTGATGGACACCTGTAATCCCACCTTTTCAGGAGGCTGAGGCAGGAGAATCACTTGAACTAGGGAGCCGGAGATTACAGTGAGCCGAGATCACCATGCTGCACTCCAGCCTGGGTGACACAGCGAGACTCCATCTCAAAAAAAAAAAAAGAAATTCTCCCAATCATTTGAGCCCAGGAGTTCAAGACCAGCCTGAGCAACATGGCAAAACTCTACCTCTACAAAAAGTACAAAAATGAGCCAGGCCTCCTGTCATGCATCCTCCCAGCTAGTGAGCCATCTGGGAGAATCATCTGAGCCTGGGAAGTCGAGGCTTCAGTGAGCTCACTTGGCACCACTGCACTCCAGCCTGGGGGTGACAGAGTGAGATCCTGTCTCAGAAAAAAAAAAAAAATTCTGGTCCCTACATCTCTGAGACTATGAGATTTCTTTCCTCTAATCACATTACACAGTGTATGTATCCTCATGTGTGTGAAATTGAAATTGGTTCAATTCAGTTTCTTCCAGGCCACTTTCTCGTTTCAAGGGCAATGGTTTGGAGCTTTCCTTGAAATAACAAATTTCTGCTTATTTTGTTTTCTTCTTTCTTCATGCAGACCTGAGGACGAGATATTTCTAAAAAGACTTTCTAAAGGTTACTTGGTGGGAAAGGACTCTGGCGCTCCCCTTTTCTACAGAGAAGAAGGAAACAAAAAATTTCAGGAGAAAGATTACACAGTAGCTGCAGTGCTGTACTCTAAGGTAAAACGCTTCCACCTCAGCAATTTATTTATTTTTCTTTGAGTCACAGTCTTGCTCTGTCACCAGGCTGGAGTGCAGTGACGCGATCTTAGCTCACTGCAACCTCCGCCTCCCAGGTTCAAGCAATCCTCCCGCCTCAGTCTTCTGAGTAGCTAGGATTGCAGGCATGCGCCACCATGCCCAGCTAATTTTTGTATTTTTAGTAGAGACAGGATTTCACCTTGTTGGCCAGGCTGGTCTTGACTTCAGGTGATTCGCCCACCTCAGCCTCCCAAAGTGCTGGGATTACAGGCATGAGCCACCATGCCTGGCCCAGCTCAGCAATTTAACAATGCATATTTCTTCAGGTAATAGAACTAGTGTTACATTTTTATTGAATGTCTATAATTTATTGAATGGATTTGAAAAAGAAACCTGGCAGAATTCTGCTGTGGTTATAGTCTAACACAAAAGGTAGTTTATAGGCCCAGCGCAGTGGTTCACATCTGTAATCACAGCACTTTGGGAGGCTGAGTTAGGAGGATCACTTGAGGCCAGGGGTTCAAGACCAGCCTGGACAATATAGGGAGACCCCTTCTCCACATAAAATTTTTTTTTCGCTCTTGCCCAAGCTGAGTGCAGTGGTGCAATCTGGGCTCAATGTAACCTTTGCCTCCCGGTTCAAGTGATTCTCTTGCCTCAGCCTGCTGAGTAGCTGGGACTGGAGGCACACGCCACCACTCCTGGCTAATTATTTGTATTTTTAGTAGAAATGGGTTTTCACCACGTTAGCCAGGCTGGTTGCAAACTCCTGACCTCGTGTGATCTGCCTGCCTCAGCCTTCCAAAGTGCTGGGATTATAGGTGTGAGCCACCATGCCAGCCCACAAAAAAATAGTTTTACATTAGCCTGACTGGTGGTGGCATGCATCTGCGGTCCTAAAACGGGAAAGATTCCCTTGTCCCCCTCACGGGGTGTGCGATGGGGTGTGGCGCGCCTCTTCAGTGCTCCTCTGCTCAAACCTCTGGGGGGCAGACAGGCAGGCTGTGGGGCTCCGACCCCATGTCAGTGTCTGGAGATGAGTGTTTCCAGCTGAAGCCCCAGTGGGTGTGTGTTATGCGATGCTCTTTTAGTTTGCCATCTGTAGGCGGCTTGCATTAACCAGCTCAATGAGACCCTCTACCTTGTCACAAGGACAGAGGGCTTTCTGTATCCCGGGTTCTTGCCTTGGTGTACCGGAAGAATCAGATGACACGTGGGCTTGCGGAATGAGTGAAGGTTTTGTTGAGTATAAGTAGCTCTCAGCAGGTTGGGGAGCCAAAGGGAGATGTCTTTTCCCTGGAGTCAGCCACTCTGAGGCCCACTCTTCTCCACCTGCTCTGGCCAGACTCCGTGTCATTCTGCCCACCGGTCAATGGCCTGCTGGTGCCTGTCAGCTGCTTCTCCACCGGCATGCTCCTGACGGTGTCCAGCTGCTAACATGTCTGCCTGCTAGGGTATTGGGTTTTTATAGGCCCAGGCTGGGGGCATGGCAGGCCAGGGTGGTCTTGCAAAATGCAATATATGGGCGCAAAGGCGGGAGTGCCTGTCCTCACCTAGGTCCGTGGGCACGGCCTGAGGGTGAAGCCTTAGCCAGGGACCCGCCTTTCTCTACACAGCACTTCCCTGCCCCCCTCCTATATCAGTCCCAGCTACTCAGGAGGCTGAAGCAGGAGGATCACTGAACCCAGGAGTTCCAGGCTTCAGTGAGCTGTGAGATTATGCCACTGCAGTAGCCTGGGTGACAGAGTGAGACTCTGCCTCAAAATATATATATATGTATTCTGAATTTCTTCAAGAAACTTCTGCTTCCATATTCCTTCGGATACCTTGTAGCAGTGAGCTGCCTTGCCTGCCTCGCCTGTGTCTGTCAGCTCTTGTGGAACTGTATGCCATTTTTGTCTGAATGTCTGATGAGACTGTTAGCTTGATAGATTCAGTCATCCATTACTCTTGGCTGGGCACGGTGGCTCACACCTGTAATCCTAGCCCTTTGGGAGGCTGAGGCAGGAGGACTGCTTGACCCCAGGAGTTTAAGACCAGCCTGAGCAACATAGCAAGACCCCATCTATGAAATAATATATATATTACTCTTACTGTCCTGCGTTCATAGTCAACCGGAACAAGATCCCCTGAGAAACTCCCTTCCATAGCTTTTAAGAGATTTATATGGGCTTAAAGCAGGAACGTATCAATCTCTTGCACCAGTTCTGTGACCTTGGATATTAAAAGACTAAGTTTAAATTTGACGGGTAGGCTGGGCACTGGCTCACATGTGTACTTCCAGCACTGGGAGACGGAGGCAGGAGGACTGCTTGAGCCCAGGAGTTCAAGACCAGCCTAGGCAACATAGCGAAGCCCTGTCTCTATTAAAAACATTTTTTTTTTATTTGAAGGGTGTATACCCTACTCTGAATCTTTTAACAGATTTATGCTTGAATGTGCTTGAAGTTTGGGATTAATTTTCCAAAAACCATCACACCTACAACAGCAGCTTCTACAGCTGATAAAATCCCTGCTTTGTAGTGTTATAATAAAGTATCTAGCTAAATAATGTAAGCTTTAGTGATTGCTAAGGGATTAAAGTCCATTAGGTGTAATGATCCACTGATAAATGGCTTAATAGTTCTTTTTTCAGAGCTAATCTCTTCAGCTTTTTGTATATGCATCATAAATGTGATCGCATGGGAGGTTCTTCAAGGAAAACAGAGAAAATAAAAAGTGAAGCCAGATAAAAAATGTAGGTTTGCTCTGGATGTGGAGGGGGATGAGCCTTCCTAGTTCATGAGGCCAGTGTGTGGGTGGTTATGGTACTCTGCAGTTTTCTAGAAAGCGGCTATTTTCTTTTTTTAGTAGTATTATTATTTTTTTTTTGTAAAGATGGGGTTTCACCATGATGGCCAGGCTGGCTTGAACTCCTGACCTCAGGTGATCCACCCACCTCGGCCTCCCAAAGTGCTAGGATTACAGGCGTGAGCCACCGCGCCTGGCCTCTAGAAAGCTGCTATTTTCTTTCTTTTAAAAAATATTTGTTGTTTTTATCTGATTGTAAAAGTAATATATGTTTACTTTGGAAAATACAGAGAAGCATAAAGAGTAAAAAAAAAAATCTCATAACCAGTGATAGGCACTGTTAACATTTTTGCTTACATCCATCCAGCCACTTTTTCCTCTGAAAAGATGTTTTTCTTTTACAAAATTGAGATAATGCAGCACTTACTGTTTGGTAACCTGCTTTTTTCCCTCGACAATTTATTGTGCCCATTTTCTCATGTTATCAAATTTTCCACTGGAACATGATGTTTTACGGCTGCTTAGTGTTCCATTACAGAGAGAAAAAAAACTGCTTGATTTAACATCTCCTGATGTGGGCAAATTGTTTGGGATCATAACACTGCAATGAGCATCTTTCTATGTAATATTTGTATATATCTAATTGTGTTTGCTTAGGATAAATTCCTAGAAGGGTAATTGCTGGGCAGGAATGTATTTTTTAAGGTCTTTGGTACTTGATGCTGAATTGTTCTCCAGGAAGGAGCCTAGTTAACATCCCTTCTGGCAGAGTATGGGCGTAGTCATTTCTCCGTCTCCCCCAAGCAATACTGGTTGTTATTATTACACTTTTATTATCGTATCTATTTATTTTTAAGTAGAGACTCTTGTTTATATAGACTGTAAAAGTGCAAAAGTGTGCAGTGTAGTCTGCGGCTCCTGGTCCCCGACCAGGTTATTCTCTGTTCCTGTAAGCTAGCACTGTTGAATATATTTCCGGAGCACATTCCAGGCGTGTGTAAAGAAATGCAGTCTTCCACTCCTGCGCACACACCGTGCTTTTACATCAGTGATAACGTTCTGTACGTACCAGCACCATGCTTTTTCCACTTCCCAGTAATAGTTTATAGATCATTCCATTTTAGCACATAAAGAGCATCCAGGCCGGGCGCGGTGGCTCATGCCTGTAATCCCAGCACTTTGGGAGGCCCAGGTGGGCGGATCTCGAGGTCAAGAGATCGAGATCATCCTGGTGAACATGGTGAAACCCCGTCTCTACCGAAAATTAAAAAATTAGCCGGGCGTGGTGGGGCATGTCCCTGTCATCCCAGCTACTCAGGAGGCTGAGGCAGGAGAATCGCTTACACCTGGAGGGCAGAGGTTTTAGTGAGCCGAGATTGTGCCACTGTACTCCATCCTGGGCAAAAGAACGAAACTCTGTCTTAAAAAAAAAAAGAGCGTCCTCATTCTTTATCATGGCTACATGGCATTCTATTAAATGGATGTATCATAATTTATGTAACCAATGTCCTGTAGATCAACGTCTGTTTCCTATTGTTTGCTATTTCAAACAATTCTATGATGAGAAACTTTGCACATGGCCGGGCGCTGTGGTTCATGCCTGTCATCCCAGCACTTGGGAGACTGAGGCAGGTGGATCACCTGAGGTCACTAGTTCGAGACCAGCCTGGCCAACATGGTGAAACCCCATCTCTACTAAAAATACAAACCTAAACTGGGTGTGATGGTAGGCACCTGTAATCCCAGCTACTTGGGAGACTAAGGCAGTAGGATCGCTTGAATCCAGGAGGCAGAGGTTGCCGTGAGCTGAGATCGTGCCACTGCACTCCAGCCTGGATGAATAAGAGTGAGACTTCATCTCAAAAAAAAAAAAAAAACCTTGCATGTATGTCATTTTTCATACATAGCTGTAGGATAAATGATTGAATCTGCAGGTTTAATTCCTAGAAGAGAAATTGCTGGGTTGGTGGGTATTTTATATGTATATAAGATGTATATACGTACAGAATTTTGGCATATATTGTTCAGTTGCCCTCCCCATAATTACGAAACCAGTGTACACTTCCACTAACAGCGTAGTGAGATGCCCCTTATCCCCCTCCTTGGCCAGCTCTGTGTCCTATCAATTGTTTTTTTTCCTGATAGGGAAAAAACTGATATCTCTGTACAATTTTAATTTGCATTTTATTGATTATATGAGGTTGAGCATTTTTTCACATATTTAAGAACTGTTTATATTTCATGTGAGAACTGGCCACATCATTGCTTATTTTCCTACTGATTTATGGGGTGTCGTGGGAAATCTTGATAAAGAAATTAGCTCTTTGCCTGTCATGTGAATTGCAAATTTTTTTTTCCAGTTCAGTGTTTGCCTTTTGAAACTGCTTTTATTGGTTTTTGGTGTGGAGATATTTTCTGTTTTCATGCGGTCAAATTTCTTAACCTTTTATGACTTCTGGGTTTTGTGGCATAGTCAGGGACTCTTCCAACGTGACTTCGCACGCTGTCTACAGTTTCTTCACCGCTGCTGTAGTTTCGTTTTTTTACATTAAGAGCTTGATATATTTGCAGTTTATCCAATGCAAGGTTTATCACTACTTTATTTTTCTCATTGTCTGTCTACCTACTTATCTATGTCTCTCTATATGCATAGAGACATAGATAGACAGATTTTTTTTTTTTGAAACAGAGTCTCACTCTGCTGTCCAGGCTGGAGTGCAGTAATCTTGGCTCACTGCACCCTTTGCCTCCTGAGTCCAAGCAATTCTTCTGCCTCAGCTACCCGCGTAACTGGGATTACAGGTGTGCACCACCGTGCCTGGCTAATTTTTGTATTTTTGGTCGAGATGGGGTTTTGTCACGTTGGCCAGGCAGGTTTCAAACTCCTGACCCCAAGTGATCACCTGCCTTGACTTCCCAAAGTGCTGGGATTACAGGCATGAGCCACTATGCCCGGTCTTACCCCAATACTTTTATTCAATAATCCCTATATTTCCTACGTTTACTTGAGTGTTGTAAGGCCAATAGCCTCACTGGGAGCTGGATGGACAATACCCACCCCCTCCGCACCTGATTAACACTGTTATCAGGAGGCCGGAAGTCCTACTCAGTGCCTGCCTTCTCACCCACTCCTGCATTCCACCCCTAGCCCCACCCTCAGCACTAAATCATGCTCTCAGCCCAGAATTCAAAAATCCCGCCGAGACCCTGACCAATGGCAGCTCGCCAAGTCCAGGTCCAGTCTCTCTATGACCAATGCAGTTGCCCACGCTTTGTTTCCCCACTGACCAATCTATTGCCCTCACCCCTATAAAACCCCACGCCCAGAACTGCCGGGCGCGACTTCTCTGGCCCCTCTCTCTCTCTCCCTCCCCCGGGACCACAGAACCTTGCCCGGGAGCTGAATAAACTGGAATTTAATTTGTCTCGTGCTGGCGTCAGTTTCCTCATTTTAAACTCGGTAATATCCTTACAAGAATAACCTTACAAGTGTCATGTTATTATTAATCTTTGCCAATTTGATGGTAGAAAAAAGTATTCTTTTGTGTTTGTTTGAGACAAGAATCTCACTCTGTCACCCAGGCACAATATCAGCTCATGCAACTTCCGCCTCCTAGGTTCAAGCAATTCTCATACCTCAGCCTCCCAAGTAGCTGGGATTACAGGCGCACACTACCACACCCTGCTAATTTTTTGTATTTTTAGTAGAAATGAGGTTTTGTCATGTTGGCCAGGCTGGTCTCGAACATCTGGCTTCAAGTGATCCACCTGCTTCAGCCTCCCAGCTTGCTGGAATTACAGACGTGAGCCACTGTGCCCAGCCTAGTTTCCGTTTTTCGTGTTCATTTTCTTATATTTGGCTATCCATATGTGAATCAATCATTTGTTTCCTATAACTATTTGTGTTTCTTCTTTTGTGAATTTCTATTTGTGCCACCCACCCTTCATTATATTCAGGATGAAGGATATTATGCTTGCAGATATTTCCCTCAGTTTTTTACACTTCTTTTTGTCTTTTGGTATTTTTCCTTTTTGTGGAGAATGGGGTCTTGCTGTATTGCCCAGGTAGGTCTCGAACTCCTGGGCTCAAGCTGTCCTCCCGCCTCTGCCTCCCTACGAGCTGGGATTACAGGCGTGAGCCACAGCGCCCGGCTTCCCTCAGTTTTTTATTGGCCTTCAGTGTCGTTTGTGGTCGGAGTTCTGTCTGAGACTGCTGCCTTCAAAGTGCTTTTAGTATTTATTTCCTCACCTGCTCTTCACAGCTTCGCTCTCGGGCAGTTAGAAACTAAGCTGGTGCACGGAGAAGCTGAGTAACTCCCCCAGTTTCATACAGTCCTTAGTGGCAGAGCCCTAATATCTGAAATACGTACTTGAGAGACGCTGGTTTCCATTTGTACCTTCAGCCAGTTTGTTGTTTTGCAGGGAGTGTCACACTCAAGGCCTAACACCGAGGACATGTCACTGTGTTACGCTAACCGCTCGGCAGCCCTCTTCCACCTGCGTCAGTACGAGGTGAGTGTGCGGGTGCCTGGTGTGACTGGAGAGGATTCTAGGGCCTTCACTGGAGGACTTGACCTTCGTCTCTGCTGCTTCCTGAGAACACTAAAATAGGTCCTGCTGCAACTGGTTGAATTGGAAGCACATTAGTATCTACCTAAACTCAGGCCAGGGTCCCACACCTGTGATCCCAGCACATTGTGGAGCTGAGGCAGGCGGATCACCTGAGGGCAGGAGTTGGAGACCAGCCTGGCCAACATGGTGAAACCCCGTCTCTGCTAAAAATACAGGGATAAAAATTAGCCAGGTGTGGTGGCAGGCACCTGTAAGTCCCAGCTACTCAGGAGGCTGAGGCAGGAGAATCGCTTGAACCCGGGAGGTGGAGGTTGCAGTGAGTCGAGATTGCACTACTCCACTCCAGGCTGGGCAACAGAAGACTCTGTCTCAAAAAAAAAAGAAAGAAAGAAAAGAGCTATGGGACATTCCATGGGGACACGGACTATATCCAATAGGTCAACAGTGCTCAGTGTCAGGATCAGCTGTGATATATGTTGCTGCTGATACTTCAGGTGTTTGCAAAGTGTACTGTTTGCTTCTTTAAGTAGAGTATGTTTAAGATTTTCCCTGTAGTAATATAGCTCGGCCTTAATAAGTGTCCTGAGTGGAAAGTAGACGCTAACTTGAAATGCCTGTGTGTGCCTGTGAGGTGGGCTTTCTGTGACTGGCATTTTTCTCATCCCCTGGTGGTGGCAACAGAAAAAAAGTGGAGGACTGTGTCAGTGGAATTGTTAAAACAGGAAGTGACCAAGATCAGATTAATGTTTTAAGAAGATGCCTCTGAGGCTTCTGGAATTTATAGTAGAGACGTCTAAGGACAAGCTCTAAAATGCCATTTTGATACATCTGTTTCGGAATTCTACAAAAATTCAAATTATATCCTAGAGTTGAGAACTATTGGAATAGTAGGAAGTCCACACTTGCCTGTAGAGTAAAAGTAGGAATCTAACTCTAGATCCTAAGCAAGGAAGTCCCGGACTGCCAAGGCCAGTGATTAGGAAGAAGAACTTGTGAAAATTTAACCCTTTACAACTTTTCTATATTGATTATTTCTGTTTTCCTTTTTTTTAAGACAGGGTCCCTGTCACCCAGGCTGGAGGGCAGTGACTTGATCACAGCTGACTGTAACCTCGAATTCCTGGACTCAAGCAATCTTCCTGCCTTAGCCTCCTGAGTAGCTAGGACTACAGGGGTGTGCCACCAGGCCTGGCTAATTTGTAATTTTTTGTAGAGCCCAGGGTCTTGCCTATGTTGCCCAGGCTGGTCTCGAACTCCTGGACTCAAGTGATCCTCCCCGCTCGGTCTCCCATAATGCTGGGATTACAGGTGTGAGCCCACCATGCCCAGATGTTTTCCTCCTTCTAATAATGATTACCATTTATTGAGCACATACTATATTCCAGGTACTCCTTTTGCCATGTTAGATATATTATTTCATTTTGTCCTTAAAACAACCCTGTGAGATATTATTATCACTGTTCTCTAGATAAAATTAAAACACTGAGAAGTTAAGTCGATTGCACAAGATCATGTGGCTAGTAAGAGGCAGAGTGTATTTGAGTGCAGGTCTGCTTGGCCTCAAAGCCTGCCTCTTAGTCATTATACTATAATTCTTCTATCCAAAAGACGTTTTTATCCCTTAAAAATAGAAATAGTTGGCCGGGCGTGGTGGCTCACGCCTGTAATCCACTTTGGAGGCCAAGGCGGGCAGATCACCTGAGGTTGGGAGTTGAAGACCAGCCTGACCAATATGGTGAAACCCCATCTTTAAAAAAAATTAAGGGCCGGGTGCGGTGGCTCACGCCTGTAATCCAAGCACTTTGGAGGCCAAGGTGGGCGGATCACCTGAGGTCGGGAGTTCAAGACCAGCCTGACCAACATGGTAAGACCCCGTCTTTAAAAAATAAAAATTAAAAAAAATGAAAAGAAATATTTAATAAGAACATTAAGCATAACAATATCTTCAACAAGTATTGCTAATCACTCAAAAGATCACACATAAAAATATGATTTAAATAAGCACATGGTTGTAGTTGCTCCATTTTTAATAATCCTTAACTTTCCTGTAGGTTTTAGGAAGCATTTTTAGTAAACATTGAAGAATAGGGACCAAGGGTCATTTTGGGATTTTCTTTCTGTTTTCAGATGTGCCTTAAAGACATTATCAGAGCACAGGCGCATGGGTATCCAGAAAGATTGCAACCCAAGCTAATGTTACGTAAAGCAGAATGTCTGGTGGCCCTGGGGAGACTACAGGAGGCGAGCCAGACCATCAGTGATCTTGAAAGGAACTTCACTGCCAGCCCAACCCTGGCAGATGTCCCCTCTCAGAGTATGCAGCGAAACCTCCATCATCTGAAAATGAAAGTACAAGAAAAGGAGAATGTCACAGAAACCTTCCCAGCAGCTCTAGCCAAAACCCTTGAGGGTGTGGACCTAAGAGAAGAGAATAAACAACTTTCCAGTGCCTCATCATCTGTCGGCTTGTGCATGGATCCTCTAAAAGGTCGCTATCTCGTCGCCACAAGAGAGATTCTCCCAGGAGAGCCCCTGGTGAAGGAGGATGCTTTTGTGAGTGTTCTTAACCCAGGAGAACTGCCACCACTGCATCACAGCCTAGACAGCAAATGGGACACCAGAGTTACCAATGGGGACCTCTACTGTCACCGATGCTTGAAGCACACTTTGGCCACAGTTCCCTGTGATGGGTGCAGCTATGCCAAGTATTGCGGCCAAGAGTGTTTGCAGCAGGCCTGGGAGCTCTACCATAGGATGGAATGTCCTCTGGGCGGGCTGCTTCTCACACTGGGTGTGTTTTGCCACATTGCCCTGAGGTTGACTCTTTTGGTGGGATTTGAGGATGTCAGCAAAATCAGGAAGCCTTGTGATGAGGTTAGTAACAAGGATGTCTGTTTACCTAAAGGCGGCGGTTGGATCAAGACACTTAATTCTGGCCTAGGGGAGATTGAGAAAAATGGCAAAATCGTTGAGACCCCAATTCCTGGATGCGATGTTAATGGGAAGTATGAAAATAATTATCATGCTGTCTTCAACCTTTTGCCCCACACTGAAAACCATAGCCCAGAGCACAAATTCCTCTGCGCGCTCTGCGTTTCTGCGCTGTGCAGGCAGCTGGAAGCAGCCAGTTTCCAGGCCCCCGCAACAGGTGCGAACTCCTCCCAGCTGAAAGCAGCGGCGCCTGAGTTGTGTCCAGACGTGACTATTTGGGGCGTGGCCATGCTCCGACACATGCTGCAGCTGCAGTGTAACGCCCAGGCGATAACCACCATAGAGCACACAGGTAAGAAGGAAATGGACGTGCCTGCTGACAGTATTAGTCCTGATGGAGCAGGTGTTTGAGAAGAAAGAATTGCAAAGGAAAATAGTAGGATTCAAACAAATCAGTGAGCTAATGGGGTCACTAAGCTGCCTTGTTTATTATGACATTAAGAAGCTGTGTGACCAGCCAGGTGCGGTGGCTCATGCCTGTAATCCCAGCACTTTGGGAGGCTGAGGCAGGTGGATCATGAGGTCCAGAGATTGAGACCATCCTGGCCTACATGGTAAAACCCCGTCTCTACTCAAACAAACAAACAAACAAATTAGCTGAGCATGGTGCTGCGTGCCTGTAGTCCAAGCTATTTGGGAGGCTGAGGCAGGAGAATCACTTGAACCTGGGAGACAGAGGTTGCAGTGAGCCGAGATACCACCGCTGCAGTCCAGCTTGGCAATAGCTGAGGGTGTTTTTGACCCCGTCTCAAAAAAATAATAATTTGATACCATTCTGCCTCAGTTTTCTCATCTGTAAAATTAGTAGTTTTATCCCAGCTAACTTTACAGAGTTGTGTAAAGCTGCGTTTGTAAAAATTATTTTAAAATTATTTTTAAAGTCCATATTACTGAAAAAAAATTATTTTATTTTTTTGAGACAGAGTCTTTCTCTGTCTCCCAGGCTGGAGTGCAGTGGTGCAATCTCAGCTCACTATAACCTCCACTTCTCAGGTTCAAGTGATTCTTGTGCCTCAGCCTCCCAAGTAGCTGGGATTACAGGCGTGCGCCACCACACCCAGCTAATTTTTTTGTTTTTTGTAGAGATGGGGTTTTGTCATATTGGCTAAGTGGAACTTGTACTTCTGGCTTTAGGCAGTCCACCCTCGTTTGCCTCCCAAAGTGCTCAGATTACAGGCATGAGCCACTGTGCCCAGCTTTTTTTCCTTTTTTTTCTTTTTCTGAGGTGGAGTGTTGCTCTGTCACCCAGGCTGGAGTGCAGTGGCGTGATCTTGGCTCACTGCAGCCTCCATCTTCCGTGTTCAAGCCATTCTCCTGCCTCAGCCTCCCGAGTAGCTGGGATTACAGGCACGCACCACCACGTCCAGCTAATTTTTGTACTTTTAGTAAAGATGGGATTTCACCATGTCGACCAGTCTGGTCTCAAACTCCTGAACTCGTGATCTGTGTGCCTCGGCCTCCCAAAGTGCCAGGACTGCAGCCGTGAGCCGCTGTGCCCAGCCAGGTATCAGACTCTTAACTCACTGAGCTACTCTCTGTCCTCTCTTTCTGATTGACAAATATTTCTCATTCTTATAAATTTTCAAGAGAGGAATCCAGCCCAGCATAGCCTTCCACCCCACACTGCACCATAAGCTGCCTGCCTGCATATTGTCTGTGCTTTGATCAAGGGGTCACCTCTAAACAGACCCGCTGCCTTAGCCCCGCTTTCCTGAGCTGGAGTGTGTAGATAATGTGACTTAAGATACATGGGAAGGTTGGTTGTGCCAGAATCTTGATCCAGTGTGACTACTGACAACAGATACAACTATTATTAGAAAAGTGACATTTGCAGTATTTCTTTGTATGAGCTTCATTTTAACAGAAAATGTTTTCTGATTCAATCTGTTCATTATACTTTTCCTAATTTTTTCAGTTAACTCTCTTAAGAGGGAAGAAACTAGGTGCTAGCTAAACCGAGTTTTTATAGACAGATTAATGTTAAATGTGACTTAACTAAACTACACATGCTTAGCTCATTTGATCTCTCACTAGTTAATCTAGAATTTGTCAGTCTATTTTTGTGTGTATTTTTATGTTTAATTTTACTTCAGCAGGCAAGTTATATGGTATATAGGTATCTTGCTAGACAAGTTTTGGCCAAGATTCTCTTCCCCGTCCTGAAGCACATGGAACATCCAAAAATAGGACTGGCCTCATCCCCTGATAGTACTGACTCACGTTTCAAGTTAGTCTGTGTTCTTCCCTGCCCTCCTATTTGAGCCATTGCTACCTTCTAAAATACAGCTGTTGAGTGTTTTTCCAGAATTTTGTTTTCCTTTGGGCACATTCACTTGCATTTTTAAATATACTTATTTTGTTTTTCTGAGCATAATATATGGGGCTTCCAGATAAAAGGGCAGGAAGTTACCAACTCTTGATTCCATGTCTTGCCTTGAAAATACTTAATAGGGCCTGGCGCAGTGGCTCACGCCTATAATCCAAGCACTTTGGGAGGCCAAGGCAGGTGGATCACGAGGTCAGGAGTTCAAGACCAGCCTGACCAACATGGCAAAACCCCATCTCTACTAAAAATACAAAAATTAGCTGGGCGTGATGGCGCACACCTGTAGTCCCATCTGCTTGGGAAGCTGAGACAGGAGAATCGCCGGAGGTTGCAGTGAGCCTATATCATGCCACTGCACTCCAGCCTGGGCGACAGAGCAAGACTCTGTCCATCTCAAAAAATAAAATACTTAATAGGACACACAAAAAAGGTACAAATGTCAGCAGCTGTAGAAACTACTGGCCAGGCAAACAGAAGCGATGACCACTACCTCCAGCTGAATCTCTGAGGCAGAATGGCAGAACCAACTGGACAGAGGAGGTTGGAGTTTTCCTTAACTTTCCTCCGTTGGCCTAACCCTTACTGATTAGGTAAGGATCCTAATTAGCCAAAATGTTTTTTGCTCCATGTATTAATATGTTAAATTTTATTATAGTCAACTTTTTACTTTTTTATGTCCTATGATCAGTTGAATATTACAGTTTTTTTATTTGCATGAAGAATTTTGGGTAAAGTTTTTTACAAGTTGTTAAGAATAAATTTTGGGGGCAGGCGCGGTGGCTCACGCCTGTCATCCCAACACTTTG
>CAUYLG010016041.1:0-20656 GCA_963573385.1 Cacajao melanocephalus
CGGATATATTATGATCTCCCAGAGACTGGGGTTTTGTTCAAAAACATCTTCCAGTATTAAGGAGCATCTCGTTTCTACAGCAGGCGAGGGAAATAAGCTGTCTAGACACAGGCAAGACTAGCCTGGCCTTTTCCAACCTCAGCCATTACTTAAAGTCTGAATAGAATCCCCCAGAGAAGTTGCGAGCAGAGACTCCAGGGGTCGTCCAGGCTGGGAAGGAGTAAACATGCTTATTATAAAAATAGTATGTAACTTTTTTAAACTTTAGGAAAAATAAGAAAATAAAAGTCGCCTATGATCTCACAACCAGAGAAAATTCTATTAACATATCAGAAGTATTTCTTTTATAATGCTTATTCTATTAATAAAATAATGATAATAGCATCTACTGAACTTATTCTGTGTGCAGGGACCTGTTTTAAGTGTTTATATGCATGATCCCAACCCTCAATGCCATCCTTCGAGGCAGGGGTTATTATCATCTTAGTTAACAGGTGAAAATATGGAGGCAAAGAGAGATGAAACTATAAAAGGATGAATAGATGGAAATATATATGAATGGAAATGGAAGCCAGGATGGTATATAAGAGTATGGTCTTTGGAGGAAGACCACTTTCTATTTTTCTCTGATTTTGTATATTCCTTATACAGGTAATATTGACACAAGTTGTAAAATGCATGTGTTTTAAAATTCAAAAGGTACAGAATACCATACTGTGAAAAATCCCTTTCCCTCTCCTGAGCCCAGCTACCCAGAGGCAATGACATTCAGCAATTTCTTTGTATCTTTCCAGAGTTGTTTTATGCAGGTAAATATAGCTTTGGAGAGGCGAGTGGGTGTGTGTGTGTGTATCTGTGCATGCATTTCTCTTCACACAGGTGACAATATATTCTACGCTTTGCTTTGTTAATGTAACAAAACATTTCACAGGTCATTACATGTCATTCAAGAGCGATTTCTAATTTATCAGTTGCATGGTCTTAAGAGGATATTTAAATAGTTCCACCTCTATTTAGGTCATTGTGAGAAGTAAATAAAATAATGCGGGTAAAACACTTACCCAGAGCCTGTTACATGGTAAGTACTCACATGTAACATATTATTATTAGAATTTTAATCATTCTGCATGTAGACTTTTCCATTTGGTTCTTTTTAACTAAAATTATGTCACTCCATTGGATATCACTTACAAAAGTAAAAATAAACCTCTATTCTTACCTTGTACCATATAGAAAAATTAACTGTAAATGGATGCCAAACCTAAATGTAAAAACTAAAGGTATATAACTAAAAGAAAAATAGGAGAAAATCTGTGTGACCTTGAGCTAGCAAGGATTTCTTTGCTAGGACACAAAGAGAACAATTCACTAAAAAAAAAGAAAGTGGTCACCCCCAGTGATCGCTCATCCTGATACTCACCCACTCTTTGTGAATGTGGGTAAGCCCTGTGACTTGATTCTACCACTAGAATGCAGCAAAGTTGATGGGATGTCATTTCTGTAGTTATGTCACATGGGTTTGTAATTGCCATCTTGCTGGTGGTCTCTGTTTACTTATCTTCTTAACGCTCGCTTCATGTTGGACAGACCAACATGGCTAGAAACAGAGGCTGGCCAGCAAGGAACTGACTCTGTAAGCAGCCCTGGAGGAATTTAATTCAGTAACAACCTGAGTGACTTAGAATTCAAAAGGTACAGAAAATTCAAAAGGTACAGAAAGCTCCTTCCCCAGTTGAGCTTTCAAATAAGACCCCGGCCCCAGCTGACAACTTGATTGCAGCCTCATGAAGGACAGGGAAGCAGAGGACCCAGACAAGCTGCTCCTAACCCACAGAAACAGTGAGATAATTAATGTGTGTTGTTTCAGACAACAAAGTTTATGATAATTTGACCCCCAGCAACAGGTAACTAATACAACTGGTATGATTCTGGAAAGTGGTTTGGTGCAGTGAGTAAAGGACATTAATAAATAAATACCCTTTGATTCTGCAATTCCACTTTGGGAATTTATCCTAAGGGGAAAAAAAAGGAGGCAATTGCACCCAAAAGTACATACAAAGATATCAATCTCAACGTTCCCTTGTCAAAGAAAACTCTCTAACATTTATTGGGAGCTATGTGCCAGAAGCTCTGTATTCTTGGCTTCACTTGAGCCTCACAACTGTCCCATTCTTATAAGATAACCCCCATTTTACACACCACACAATGAAGTCTCCAAGAGATGAGGAGATTCACCCATGATTAATCAGGCAATGCTTATTAAATTCTAAGTACAGTGTCTGGCACAAGACAAATGCTCAATAAATCATACAGTGTTAGGAATAATTCAGCTTCAATTTGTAGAAACCTAACCCATAATATCTTAGACCCAAAAAGCTCATGGAATTGGGTAGTTTAGCAGTGCAGGAGTGTAGCTGGCTCCAGGCATGGCTGTATCCAGGAGCTGGAAGGTCATCAGGGCTCTATTTTTACCAATCTATTAGCTCTGCTTGCTTCTGTTTCTCAGGCTCTTAACACGTGACAGGCAAAGGCCCAGACTTATGTCCTCCTGGCCAGCAAGTCTAGGAGAACAAGAGCATCTCCCTCCCAAAATCCAGAGACTAATTCCAGAGAAGAATCTGACTGGCCATGACTGGGTCACATGCCTCTTTCTGAAATTACATCACCAGGAAGTTTAGACTTTATGATTGGCCATTCCAGATCACACGACATTCTCCCAGGGGCATGATTGTCATGATTGACAGTCCCTCCCAAGACCATAATGGTGGAGCAGAGCAGTTCCCACAAGGAAGAAATGCTGCAGACAATGATTACTCTGGTGTAGATACTGAGTGGTGAACATTACAGTCAGACCATGACCTTCCAGCTCCGGAGCTCACATCATCTCTGTTGCATACACCTCATCTCCCAACCCTCCTCCCTAACCTTTTCAAACTTCAGGGCAGATCAGGAGATGAGAACTGAAGGCTGCTGTCAACATGCCTGGAAAACAAGTCTTCCACCCAATATTGTGCAGCAAAAAGAATCTTGTAAAAGATCCTCCCTTGGTGAATACAACCAGCCAGAGGCAAAGGTCAGAGCCAAGAGGAGCTCATGCACCAGGACTCTAGCACTGCCAACATCATCAGCAACACAGCAAGTCCAGGAGAGGCTCTTGAGAAGGCTAATGGGTCATCAGCTTCTCCCTGGCCCTACCAAGACAGTGAAATCGTTATAAAAAATAGCTAATGTTTATTGGGTACTTCCTATTGGCCAGGCCCTGTTCTAAGCCTGGACTCACTCCGGGCTCTTCACAACAACCCTATCAGGAATGTACTATCAGCTGGGCACGGTGGCTTACGCCTGTAATCCCGACACTTTGGGAGGCCGAAGTGGGCAGATCATTTGAGGTCAGGAGTTCAAGACCAGCCTGGCCAACATGGCCCTTCTTTACTAAAGGTACAAAAATTAGTCAGGCTTGATGGTGGGCACCTGCAATCCCAGCTACTTGGGAGGTTCAGGCAGGAGAATCGCTTGAACCCAGGAGGCAGAGGCGGTAGTGAGCCGAGATCATGCCACTGCACTCCAGCCTGGGCGATAAAGTGAGACTCGGTCTCAAAAAAAAAAAAGAAAAAAAGAAAGGAATGTATTATCATTATTCCCATTGTATAGGTAGGGAAATTGAGGCACACAGAGAGGCAAAGTAATTTGCCCAAAGGCACAGAGTTGAACTTGGGAATCAAACCCAGATTGTATTGTTCCAGGGACTGTGATATTATATTAACCATTTGGCCATATGGTCTTTGCCTGGGACTACATAAACCAGCCCATCACAGACCCATTGAGGACCCACAGAGTTCCAATGTGGACTCCACCCCAAAGACTACCAGGACAGAACTCCAAGGGGGAGGCACACAGATTGGGCCTCCCTTCCCTTCTCCCCCAGGTTAGTGTTAGGTACTATCTGCTGCCTACTCATCCCCAGTGAGGTGACTCTACGGCCCAGATTCAGGAAGTAAGGATTTATTAACCTATTGCACACTGATTACCTACTAGTGATACCCACTGTTTACCATGTGCTGGGCACTGTGCTCAGCACCTTCACACACTATCTCATTTAAACTTCACAACAACCCTGTACTAGAGGCACCATTACTATTACCATTACCATTACTATTATCTCGTTTTTTAGATAAAAACTGAGGCTGAAGGAGGCATATTAAAGACCATACCTCTGATAAGCAATTATACGAAACCTCCTAGCACATAGTAGGTCCTCTACAAGCAATAATAATTAACCCATGGTATAAATAACCATGGTACACTGCCCTTGGCATCCAAGAACTGAGGTGTCACACGGTACCGGGTAAACCGCAAACTCTGCACCCAATTGCTCTGAATCCCAAATCTACCCCTGAGTAGCTGTGCTGAACACACTCTCACGTGGCCCCATGATCCCCACCTCCTGGTGTCTAATCCCTGTGTAGTGCCCTCTTGTTGAGTGTAGGGGCAACTGTTAATTTGCTTTTAACTGATGTAGTATGATAAGATGTCATTTCGGTGATTAGATTACATGGAATTGTGATCTCCACCTTGCAAGGAGATGCGCTCTCTTGCTGGCTCTGAGTAAGCAAGTGGCCATGTTGAGGAGACTCACAGGGCAAGGAAGTGAGGCAGCCTCCTCTAGGAGCCAAGGGCAGCCTTCGACAACCAGCAAGAAACAGAGGCTTCAGCCTTACAGCCTTAAGGAAATGAATTTTGCCGACAACCATGTGAGTTGGAAGCAGATCTTTCCCCAGCAAAGCCTCAGATAAGACCACAACCTCAACCGTGGGTGGTGGCTCATGTCTGTAATCCCAGCACTTCGGGACGCCAAGGTGGATGGATCACCTGAGGTCAGGAGTTCAAGACTAGCCTGGGCAACATGGTAAAATCCCGTCTGTACTAAAAATACAAAAATTAGTCAGCCTTGGTGGTGGGCACCTGTAATCCCAGCTACTCAGGAGGCTGAGGCAAGAGAATCGCTTGAGCCTGGGAGGCAGAAGTTGCAGTGAGCCGAGATTGCACCATTGCACTCCAGCCTGGGCAAGACCGAGAGACTCTGTCTGAAAAGAAAAAAGACCACAACCCCAGCCAACACCTTGGTTGTACCCTAAAGAGACTCTAAAGCAGAGGACCTCCTGACCCACAGACCCTAGGAAATAATAAATGTGTGTTGTTTTAAGCTCTTAAGTTTGTGGTAATATAATTTTGCAAATATGGGAAATCACACAGTAGCTGCATGACCTTGAGCAAGCTATTGACCTCTCTGTGCCTCAGTTTTCTCATCTGCGAAATGGGATTGATTATGATTGTGGTATACCTACCTCACAGTACTGCTGGGTAAATTAAATAAGCTAGCATGTGAGCGTTGTTTGGCGTGCAGTATGCACTGTGTAAGGGTTATTATTGTTTGTAGAGGACCTACTACGTGCTAGGCAGCCCTCTGTCTCTCAAGAGCCCTGAATTCCAATTTTGTTATTTTTGGCTGTTGTTCTTATTGTCTTAAATCAAGAGATTTTTCCTCCTAGAAGGCACTTTTAAGATCACTGGCTCCAGCCCCTTTATTTCCCAGATAGGAAAAGGGATTTCCTACCACCCAGATTTGGAAAGGGATTTCCCTAAGGTCATGTAATGGATAGATGGAAGAGGAAGGTCTTGAACCTGAGGCTCCTGCCTGTTGGTTTTGGGAGGAGCCAGATGGGCCCTGAGCTTGCAAGAGATAGTCCCACCGCCTTGAACACTGATCTCTCAAAGAATGAGCCCACAATTCCACCCCTAGGAACTGGAAATCCCCTCCATTGTTGGAGGAGAGAAATGTGAGTGTCAGACCCTAAAACAGCAATAGTCTGCTGTGAAAGAAGCAGTGGCAGGCATCTCCAGGGGTGCTGCAGCCTGCTGCTGAGGGGGTCCTGGGAAGCACAGCAACAGGCATTGAGTCGCATGCCGAGTATATCACCCTCATGACCTCATGCAGCATGGGGAAACCTGAACCCAGGAGGTTAAGGCTGCAGTGAGCCATGATGGCACCACTGTACTCCAGCCTGGGTGACAGAGCAAGATCCTGTCTCAAAAAAGTAAGAAAACGACAACCTGGGAAGTTGGTACAAATATTGCTACAGCATTATAGGCAAGAAAAATGGAGGCTCTGCATGTAACTTGCCCAAGTCATACATGTACCTGGTGAAGAGCAAAACTGGGGTTCCGCCAAATCTATCAGTCTCCAAAACCAAAGTTCTGAATCCCACCATTTCCACCCTCAAGGAGGAACAGCATGCCCACAGCCCACTAGAAGGAGAGCTATGTTCCCCTGAAAGCCTGTCTTTTAAAGCTTTTAAGGCCAGAAATGTTTATCTAGGCATTGCCAGCACTGTTCCTTCCTGCCTTGTTGGGGAGGTAGGGGGAAGGGCGCTCTGCCTGTCCGTCCCTGGACAATGTCGAATGCCATTAGTGCAGATAATAATGTTTACTGGGCCTGTCCCATTTCTGCACTATCTCTAACTGTGTGTCCATTATCTGCTCACTAAGGCTTGGAGATCCAGGCGAGAGATATGAGGCTCTGCCATTATGCACAGACGCTTCACCTCCCTGCTCCACTCCCAGTGCTGATTAAGGAATAAATCGGTGGGGAGAGCATGAGAGCCGCCAGAGTAAGGCAGGATGCAGGGACCGCAACTCTTATTTATTGAGCATCTACTATGTGCCAGGCCAGAGAAAGGTGAGCAAAACAGCTGTAGGTGGCCCTTCACGAGCTTACACACAGACCAGTTTCTCAAGGTGAGATGCATCTCCAGAGATGGGGTGTTTAGAGATTATTTGCAGATGGTTCATGTCAAAGGGCTGGGTAACATCTGATCACACAATGAGACAGCCAATTCTTCTCCAATTCTCCTTCCAGCCTTCTGATTGATTGCCCCGAGGGAGTGTCAATCTGTTGTCAAAACAAATGGCTTTCTTACCTAACACTTGTCAATTTCTCTTTTTAACAAAGAAGGAGCAAGCCTCAGACTCAGACGTGGGCATGGCACAGTTCCCGGCTAGAAGCTCGTGTCCCTGTCTCATTTCCATGATACTCATTTTCACAGCTGGTTTCTCTTCGTGGCAAGAAATGATGCTTTTTCATTTCAGTAGCAGCACACAGAATGGTTTTAAAAATTGTTTTACCAGGATACGTCAATTTAAAGGAAAATATTAAGTAAGTAATGGGGCATCTAGATTTTAGCAAAAATCATGAAGCAGGTCTTTGGGGGCAGATGTTATAAAGCATATATATTACAGCTGTGCTGTCCAAAATGATAACCTCTAGTCACACATGGCTATTTAATTTTAAACTAATTAGAATTTTAAGAGCTTGAAGTGTGGTTCATAGCATATATGCAGTGTATAGTGCGTACTCCGATAAGTACTCGTTGCATGAAAACACTTTTCTTAGCATGGAATCTCCATCAAACATGAAAAACAAATACACAAGAAGAAAGACATGGAGGACGTCCCATTTCAAGAAAAAATAGATGACAGCATACTCACCTACAGATGTGTTTATAGAAACAAAGCACATATTGGCATAACCAGACAGCCCCCTGTGAGCATTTGAGTTTGGGTCCCCTAGTCTACAGAGAATATTAGTGAGATCTAGAGAGAGGTAAGGCTCTATCTAAAAGATACATATCTTATCTATACAGGGTGTTGGCCATCTTTTTTTTTTTTGAGATGAAGTCTCATTCAGTCACCCAGGCTAAAGTACAGTGGTGCAATCTCAGCTAACTGCAACCTCCATCTCCCAGGTTCAAGCGATTCTCCTGCCTCAGCCTCCTGAGTAGCTGGGAATACAGGCGTGTGCCACCACACCCAGCTAATTTTTATATTTTTAGTAGAGATGGGGTTTTGCCGTGTTGGCCAGGGTGGTCTCGAACTCCTGATCTCAGGTGATCCACCTGCTTGGCCTTCCAAAGTGCTGGGATTACAGGCGTGGGCCACCGCGCCCAGCCTTTTTCTTAAGGGCCAGACACTAACTCTCTGAGGCTTTCCAGGTCACAGCATCTCTATCCCAGCTGCTCAACTCTTGACACTGTAGCACAAAGGCAGCCATAAACAAGTGTAAATAAATGGACCTGGTTGTGTTTCAATAAAGCTTTATTAACAAAAGCAAGTGGCCAGGTCCATTGGTTCACACCTGTAATCCCAGCGCTTTCCGATGCTGAAGTGGGAGGATCACTTGAGCCCAGAAATTTGAGACCAGCCTGGACAATATAGTGAGACTTTGTCTCTAAAAAAAAAATTAGAAATTAGCTGAGCATGGTGGCATATGCCAATAGTTTCAGCTACTCAGGAGGATGATGGGGGTAGGATTGCCTGATCCCAGCGGGTGGAGGGTGCAGTGAGCCATGATCGTGCCACTGCACTCCAGCCTGGGTGAAAGATCGAGACCCCGTCTCAAAAAAAAAGAAAACAATTTTTAAAAATGGCATCAGGGGTGGATTTGGCCTATGGGCTGTGGTTTGCCAACTGTTGTTCTATAGGAACACTTCAGGGACTTTTGTTTAAGGACAGCAGAAGACAGGAAGATGTGACCAGGCATGGTGGCTCATGCCTGTAATCCCAGCATTTTGGGAGGCCAAGGCGGGAGGATTGCTTGAGACCAGGAGTTCTAGATCAGCCCAGTCAACATAGCAAGATCCTGTCTCTGTAAAAAAAATAAAAGAAATTAGCCAGGCAAGGTGACGTATGTTCATGATCCCAGCTACCCGGGAGGGCTCCCTTGAGCCCAGGAGGTTGGAGGATCACTTGGGCCCAGGAGGTTGAGGCTGCAGTGAGCTATGGTGTGCCACTGTCCTCCAGCCTAGGGGACAGCGCAAGACCCCATCTCTAAATAAAATAAAATAAAATAAAGGAAAATCTGTTAATTGAACAACAATTATCTATCGGTACCAAGCTGGGCTGTTTCATTTAATCCTTAAAACAACTCTGTCAGGTGGACACGCTTACGTTCATTCACAGATGAAGGAAACTGAGGCTTCCAGACACTAATAACTTGTCCAAAGTCATGTAGCTGGTTAGGGAAAGGGGCAGAACTTGAATCTAAGACTCCAGAGCCCAGGCTTTCGTGCTCACATCACTCTGCTCTCCCTGGATATCCCATCATAGGTCCTTCAGCGCCTGTGTGCCCCCGGGCATTCTAGCCTCCCCCATCCAGCTCCCCCACGCTCCCTCCCTCCCAGCCCAGGCCGCCTCTTTTGCTCTCTTCTCCACAGAGCTCAGCAGCTTTGCTCTGTCTGCACGCATTTTCCCAGGTGACAAGGAAAAAGTTGAAATCTTGTTTTCATATAAGCTGCCCTTTTCGCCTGTGGCTAAAATGCCCCCCACAGAACAGGAATAATAACCAGTCATACAAAAGGGAAGCTGGAAACTCGGCCCTCCTTCATGAATATTCACTGAGCTTGCACCATGGCCAGCAGCTGCCTGGGTGCTGGAGAGATGAGGAGGAAGAAAACCAAGCCTCCTCCGGGAGCTGATAGAAACAAGCAAAGGTCCCTCATAGAACAGAGTCCCCTTAATTCAGCCTGCTCAGGCAATGGACTAAATCTCCAAAGGATGGAGAGTGTGGAAAGTAAAAAAGTTCCTCTTCAAGGTTTCCTTTCTTGTTAAAAAATAAATTTGCTAATAACTCTTTGTTAAGCCCTATCCTATGTAGCTGTTAAACATGTGATGCTTTCAGGCACATAGTATATTCTATGTCCTTACTTTAACCAAGATATCTGTGTTGGATGTGCTCACAGCCTGTCCCAGCTCACAGCCTATGCCCCTTACCTGTTTTAAAAGTTTTAAGTTGTTAGCCAATCGGCTTTTAGTTTAAATTGTGAGGTCTGGCTCCAACCAATGGCAATCAGACACAGCAGTAAGGACAACCCCAAATGCGTAAGGGATAAATATATCTGCTTTTCCTTTGTTCATTGTACTCCCATGGCAAAATGGCTAGCAAGGGTACCCTTCCACAGTGTAGGAAGTAAAAAAGTAAAAATTGCTTTGCTAAGAGATCCGTTTTCTCAGTGCTAATTTTTCTTTGTGGCACTAAGCTTCTGTTTCCAACAGAGAGCTTGAAGAAATTAATCAGTGGGCAAGTCAGAAGGGAGAGCATTTCAGGTGCAAAGGTCCAGAGGGAGGGCATAGTCTCTGAAAAGCAAGCAACAGCCCAGTGTGGTTGTCACACCAGGAGTGAGCAGGGACTGTGTGGTGGGCATCCGAGGATTACGGCTGCCCAGCACCTTTTCTTCCTTCAGGTAATGGTACCAGTTTTCCTTAGGGGAACCCTTCTCTTCCCACTGCACAGCCTTAGCAGGACTGCCAATCAAGTTGACCCACCCACCTACAGCCAAGGTAAACCGGAGCTCTCTCCCTGGAATTTGCATCATAAATAGAAAATATAATGATGGAAAGTATCTGGGGCATAAGGCTTACTCTTTTCTGAGATAATGCCTTGAAGAAGGTCCCTGCTTTTGTCCTAAATTTCCTGAGCCTTTCTGAGTCTTTTTCAAGGCTTGGGTTTTCCAGCATTTCTTTCCATTTGGTGTGAGATACGCATCATTACATTTTTAAACATAAATTAGCCATTGCTGGTTTCGGGGCTGCTTGTAGAGGCTTCCAATCAAGCCATACAAACAGCTGCAGAAATGTGTAACGTCAAATGGACATGGGGAGAGTGGCGAATGGATCAGACATTATAAGGAGTGAGTCTGGGGTCAGCAATGCTGGGTAAAAGGCTACTGCCCATACACAGGTGAGCAACAAGGTGGCCCAAACTGTGACAGTGACCTTTGGAATACAGAGAATGGCTCATGGCCCAACCCAAAAACTAGACGCATATATCACTCATTCAATCACAAGCATTTCTTAAGCACCTAAAATGTGACCAACATTTGCCCATCTTTGTGGCCAATTGCCTGTTTCTTTGTCATCTGTCACTTGCATCCTGGGTCAGCTACCTATTGCTGTGTAATATATTACCCCCAAAACTTACTAGCATAAAACCATAACTATAATGAAGGTCCATTGTCTTCTGTGGGTCAAGAATTCAAGAGAGTCTTGGGTGGTCTCATGAGGTTGCAGTCAAGATGTCAGCTGGGGCTGCCATCACTTGAAGGCTTGACTGCAGCTGGAGGATTTGCTGCCAAGGTGGCTCCCTCATATGGCTGGCAAGTTTCTGATTGCTGCCAAGGAGTGGTAAGAAGAACACCACCTCTAGGAAAGGGCGTGGAGCATGAGCAGCCATGTGGAGAGAGAGGCCAGGGGCCATCAGTATAGCAGACAGAATCCAGCCTGGAAGTGGATCCTGCATCCCCAGCTACTCTGGCCCACACCACATGCATCAAAGAAAAACAGCCCAGCCAAACCCCTCCTAAATTCCTGCCTCATAGCTCTAGAAGCAAAATAAAACAGTTGCATTAAGACACTACATTCTAGAGTAGTTTTTTTCCCTTTTTTTCTTTTTCTTTTGACACAGAGTCTTGCTCTTTTGCCCAGACTAGTATGCAGTGGTGTGATCTTGGCTCACTGCAACCTCCACCTCCTGGGTTCAAGCGATTGTCATGCCTCGGCCTCCCAAGTAGCTGAGATGACAGGTGCCTGCCACCACATCTGGCTAATTTTTGCATTTTTAGTAGAGACAGCGTTTCACCATGTTGGCCAGGCTGGTCTCAAACTCCTGACCTCAGGTAATCCCCACGCCTCAGCCTCTCAAAGTGCTAAAATTACAGGCATGAGCCACTGCGCCAGGCCAATTCCTGTTGTTTTTAGCACATAGTTGTGGTAATTTCTTAAAACATGTCTAGGAAACTACCATACTTGCTTCAAGGCAGGACAAATGCTGAAATGTAATTTATGCTCCAGAAACCCACAGAATCAGGCTGAGGCTGGAATCTCACTTGAACTTGCCCTCTGCTGGTCTTCTTCCCCTTCCCTGGTCTGCTTTCCTCACTCCACTTCCAGTTAGTTTCTCCTGGGAGCCCTTCCTCAATAAATCATTTGCACATCAATTCCCATTTTCAGCCGGTTCTGGGGGAATCTGACTTAACACAGGAAATATGGGGCAGGCCAAGATTTGCACCGAGGTTATCTAACCCCAGAAAGTTAGAAGAGTCATGTCATTTATTTGAGAATCAGACCTACCTGAGCCAGCCCCCTAGGAGCTGAGTGACCATAGGTAACTGGCTTAGCATCTCTGAGCCTCAGTTTTCTGATCTGCAAAATGGGGCCAGTCTTGCTATCTCCCCCTTAGGGCAGCCAGGATAATTAGAGATGGTGCAATGTAAGGATGCAGCAGGAGCTCAAGCCTTGGGCACTGTGTTCTGCACCACTGGGTAGGTACAGGGCAGATACATCCAGCCAGGTGTGATGCAATCTCAGGTGACACAATCTCAACCCAAGGCAGTGCTCTGGTAGATGTGGAGCCTCCGTGAGCCCTCGATGCCCTGTATGGATTAGATTTGGTTTTCATAATGTTCCTAAGATGAAAGGAGCTGCTGTCGAGTCACCTTATCAAAGCATATTTGTGACATCTGAAGGCTCGTGGTGTATCATCAGCTGAAACAGAGAAAAATGCGAGTTGGAGGGGGAAGGGAAAAATCACAAAGGCCAGGAACACAATGAAAAGGGCAGTCTGTGTTCTGAATCTCTAACAACAGCCCCACTCTTGTTCTCAGGGGATGGTGCTGAGAGGGGAGGCATTTCAGGTAGGGAGACATTGACTAGGCCTGTCCCATTTCACCCAGGAGGAAGCGGACCCTCAGAGAGGTTGCCCAAGGTCTCGCTGGTGGGGTTGAATCCAGGTCTGCTCAAGTACAAAGCCCAGACTCTCAACCCCAGCCTCCCTTAAGCTGCCTGAGGTCTCTCCTGACCTGATTCCAATCTTCCCTTCACCCTCCAGCCTCGTCCCCATCCACCAAGTCCAGCATTTCAAACCACAGCGTGTTCTTGGAGGCTTTTACTCAATGCAGCTATGACACCCAGAGGAGTCTCAGAAACAAACAAGAAAGCATCTCTGAGCAGAACCACAGTCACTCATTGCATCATGGTCGTGAATCCACAGTCATCTATCGTGGCACCATGTTACCAAATGTCAAGGCCACACCTGCACACCTGCACTGGAGATTTCGAGAGGCCACTAAGAAATAGGTAACACAGCACAAAATGTTCTCTGGAGCTAGTTTGGACATTTTCTGTAAAGAAGAGACCTGGTGGGATAAACTGAGATGCCTCAATGCTTTTTATTATATGAGTCATTTCTACTCAGATAGGACTGGACAGTTTAGAATGTTATTGCTCTGCATGCCACTATACCACTGAAAGGGAGGTGGAAGTTGCTTGAGCAAATTAACTGTGTCATTTTTGCTCCGTGTGGGTTGACCCCAGCTTAATACCGTGGCAAGAACAGAGATGAAACAGCTAAAATGGAATCAACCCAATGTACATTTCAGTGGTTTGAATAAATCATCGTATTACATTCATTCCTTGAAATATACTTCTATGAAAATGAATAAACCATACGGGACACAGCATAGATTCATCTTATAATTTTTTTTTTGAGGTAGAGTCTCAGTCTGTCACCCAGGCTGGAGTGCGGTGACACGATCTCGGTTCACTGCAACCTCTGCATTTCAGGTTCAAACGATTCTCCTGCCTCAGCCTCCCAAGTAGCTGAGATTACAGGTGTGAGCCTCTACGCCCGGCTAATTTTTTGTATTTTTAGTACAGACCAGGTTTCACCATTTTGGCCAGGCTGATCTCAACCTCCTGATCTGGGTGATCCGCCCATCTCAGCCTCCCAAAGTGATGAGATTACAGGCGTGAGCCCCGACGGCCAGCCAATTCATCTTATAATATTGAGGCAACAAAAAATCAAACACAAAAGAATACAACACAGTGTGATTCTATTTAAAGTTCAAAGCAAGGAAAGCTAAACTATATTGTGAGGGTACATGCTTAGGCAGCAAAACTGTAAAAACAAGCAAACAACTGAGTACCACGGAAGAAAGGATGGTAGATATTCCTAAAGGAGTGGAGGGGAAATAAACAGGGGCTTCGCCGGGCGTGGTGGCTCACATCTGTAATCCCAGCCCTTTGGGAGGCTGAGACGGGAAGATCACAAAATCAAAAGATCGAGACCATCCTGGCCAACATGGTGAAACCCCTGTCTCTACTAAAAATACAAAAATTAGCTGGGCGTGGTGGAGCATGCCTATAGTCCCAGCTACTAGGGAGGCTGAAGCAGGAGAATCACTTGAACCTGGGAGGTGGAGGTTGCATTGAGCCAAGATCGCACCATCGCACTCCATCACAAAAATTAACTAATTAATTAATTAATTAATTAATTAAAACAAGGGCTTCTTGGGGTTCTGACAATATCTATATCGTGAACTGGTTGGTAATCACATGGGTATTTCCTTTATAACTATTTGTTATACTGAATATACGGTGCATGTTGCATAGATGTGTTATACGAATGCTATGTATTACAATAAAAATGTTTTAAGAATGTCATTAGGAGCCAGGCATGGAGGCTCACGCCTGTAATCCCAGTACTTTGGGAGGCCAAGGAGGGAGAATCACTTGAACCCAGGAGCTTGAGATCAGCCTGGGCAACACAACAAGACATTGACTCTACTGGAAATAAAATTTAAAAAATTAGCCGGGCATGATGGCATGCACCTGTAGTCCCACCTATTTAGGATAAAGAGGTGACAGGACTGCTTGAGTCCTAGAGTCTGAGCCTGCAGTGAGCTTTGATTGCACCATTGCCTTCCAGCCTGGGTGACAGCACAAGACCCTGTTTCAAAAAATAAAAAAAGAATGTCGTTAGGGAATTATAAATTATAAACAACCACGGGATATCATTACATTCCTATTATCATGGCCAAAATGCAGAATACTGACAACACCAAACAAGCACGTGAAGAAACAGGAATTCTCAGCCATTGCTGGTGGGAATGCAAACTGGTACGCCACTTTGGGATACAGTTTGGGATTTTCTTACAAAGCTAAACATACTCTTATTATTTGACTCAGCAATTATACTACTTGATATTTACCCAAATGAAGTAAAATTTATGTCCACATAAAAACCTGCACACAGATGGTTATAGCAGCTTTATTCATAACTGCCAGAACTCGGGAACAACCAAAATGTTCTTCAGCAGGTGAATGGATAAAAACTGAAGTACATCCAACAGTGGGAAATTATTCAGTGCTAAAACGAAATGAGCTATCAAGCCATGAAAAGATATGGATGAACTTTAAATGCATATTACCAAATAAAAGAAGCCAGTCTGAAGGGGGCTGGGGAGGAAGAAGGGATGAACAGGCAGAGCAGAGGATTTGTAAGGCAGTGAAACTCTTTTTTATGATACTTTAATGATGGGTGCATGTGGGTACACATTGGTCCAGACCTACGGAAGGTACAGCACCTAGTGTAAACCACAGACTTGGGTGATAAATGATTGAAAGGGTTTGGCTGTGTCCCCAGTTGAGTCTTACCTTGAACTGTAATAATCCCCACGTGTCAAGGGTGGGTCAGGTGAAGATAACTGAATCCTGGGGGCAGTTTCCCTCATACTGTTCTCGTGGTAGTGAATAAGTCTCACAAGATCTGATGGTTTTATAAAGGGGAGTCCCCTGCACAAGCTCTCTTGCCTGCCGCTGAGTAGGCTGTGACTGTGCTCCTCATTTGCCTTCTGCCATGATCCTGAGGCCTCCCCAGCCATGTGGAACTGAGTCAACTAAACCTCTTTCCTTTATAAATTATCCAGTCTCAGGTATGTCTTTATCAGCAGTGTGAGAACAGACTACTACAATGATGATGCGTCAATGTAGGTTCACTGATTGTACCCCAAGCACCATTCTAGGGGGTAGGGAGGGAAGATGTTGCTAGCGAGGGAGGTTGAGGGCAGGGGTCGGGGAGAATACGGTCCAGACACAGGGAAATCTCTGTACTTTCCACTCGGTTTTGCTGTGGACCTAAAACTGCCCTAAAAAATAAAATTTATTATTATTTTTAAGAAATAAAGAAAGGGCAAAGGAAGAAAAGAAAGGAAAAAGGGATCTTGGGCACAAAACTTACTCTCTGCACCTCATCTATAAAACAGGAACAACAATATCTCACTCCTAGAGTTGTGAGGACAAAAAGTGAGAAAATGTGCAAGATGTCCAGTGTATCTTCCATTCGTCTGGGAGTTACTGACCAGGATACGAGTTAATATTCCAGAGCCACTGCCCCCTTACCAGCTAGAAAAAAACCAACTGGCCAGGAACTCAGGCCTATAACCTCAGCACTTTGGGAGGCCATGGCAGGAGGACTGCTTGAGCCCAAGAATTTGAGACCAACCTTGGCAATGTTAGTGAGACCTCATTTCAGTGGCAGATGCCTTTAATCCCGCTACCTGGGAGGCTGAGGCGGGAGGATTGCTTGAATCCAGGAGATCCAGGCTGTGGTGAGCTGTGATCATGCCATGCACTCCAGCCTGGGTAACAGGCTCTAACCGTGAGGGGGAAAAAAAACCCACTAACTTGAAGAAAACAGAGGTAGTTTGTTTGCTTATTTGTTTGTTTGTTTGTTTGTTTTGAAACAGGGTCTTGCTCTGTCACGCAGGCTGGAGTGCAGTGGCATAATTACAGCTCACTGCAACATTGACCTCCCAGGCTCAAGTGATCCTCCCACTTCAGCCTCCCCAGTAGCTGGGACTACAGGTGCACGCCACCACACCCCGCTCATTTTTTAAATTTTTGTAGAGAAAGGATCTCACTATGTTGCCCAGGCTGGTCTCAAACTCCTGGCCTCAAGCAATCCTCCTGCCTTGGCCTCCCAAAGTGCTGGAATTGCAGGAATGAGCCACTACACCTGGCCAAGATGTAGTTTAAATAAAATAGGATAAATAAATAAAAAATAAATAAATAAATAAAAATTGAAACAGAAATCAAACGAAAGAGCCAAAGGCAGCTGGACAGTGACAAGTTGAAAAGCGGCTAATCCTTCCCTGGGGGCAACTGCACCTCAGCCTCCCCACCCATCGTCTCAGACTCTGGTGGCTCTGTGTATTTGAGGCTGAGGACTGAAGTCTGCTGGGATCCTACAATCAGTGCTAAGTTTCAGGGAAGAGGAGGAGGGAGCCTGGCCAGGAAGAGACACTTCCCACGATCCTCCACCACATTTGTGGCATCCCCAGGGTATGGGAGTAATCTAGAAAGAAGACAAACAGAGCAGGCTTGTAACAATTGAAAATAATCTATTTTTCTCCCAAAGCCAGACACAAGAAGGAACAGGATGACTTCTTCAGCTCATCTCAAAGAGAACACGTTGATCCAGGTCTAAATGATCACTGAAATCTCTTCTCCCCGCTGAGTGGCTGGAATGTCAACAGCACAGAGCAGCAGTGCCCTCAGCCACGTTCCAAATGTCTTCAGTCTCTGATTCATTCTGCAAATAGCCCCACCCCCAGCTCCAGCCCCTTCGAGGAGCCAGGTGCTGTCATTATAGCAGCCAGGCAAGGCTCTGCTCTCAGGCAGCTTACATTGCAGCTCAAATAAAACAAATAACAAATAAGTCATTCCAGACAGTGACAGATCTAAAAAGAAAATATAAGTGGCCAGGCACAGTGGCTCACGCCTGTCATCCCAGAAATTTGGGAGGCCGACGTGGGAGGATTGATTGAGACCAGGAGTTCAAGACCAGCTTGGGCACCATAGCAAGATCCCATTTTTCCATTAAAAAAAAAATGAAATAAGAAAGAAAAATAAAGGGTGTGTAAAGGAGAGCTACTTGGGTAGACGGTCGGGGCAACACATGAGGAACGGGCAGAGAAGGGCAAATTGAGCAGATAATTAAGCTGTGAGTCGCGTGCAGTGGCTCACATGCCTGTAATCCCAGCCTCTGGGAGGCTGAGGCAGGCAGATCACCTGAGGTTGGGAGTCTAAGACCAGTGTGGTCAACATGGCGAAACCCTGTTTCTACTTAAAATGCAAACATTAGCCGGGCATGTTGGCGGGCGCCTGTAATCCCAGCTACTCGGGAGGCTGAGGCAGAACAATTGCTAGAGCCTGGGAGGTAGAGGTTGCGGTGAGCCAAGATTGCGCCACTGCACTCCATCCTGGGTAACAGAGTGAGACTGTGTCTCAAAAAATAAAATAAAATATAAAATAAAAATAATTTAAGCTATGTTGGACGAGAAGGAGCCAGTTGTGAAGGTGAGAACGGGTAAGAGGGCTTTCTGAGCCAAGAAGAATGCAAATGAAAAGATCTTGAGGCAGAAATTAGCTAAAACCTGTATTAGTCTCCTAACTAAATACAAACTGGGTGACTTCAAACAACAGAATTGCATTCCCACATGGTTCTGTTTTTAAATGTTTTGTTTCTGTTTTTAAATATTTTGGGTTTTTTCTAAAAAGGAGTCTTGCTCTGTTACCCAGGCTGAAGTGCAGTGGCACGATCTCAGCTCACCGCAACCTCTGCCTCCCGGATTTAGCCATTCCCCTGCCTCAGCCTTCTGAGTAACTGGAATTACAGGCACGTGCCACCGCACTCAGCTAATTTTTCTATTTTTAGTAGAGATGGTGTTTCACCATGTTGGCCAGGCTGGTCTCGAACTCCTGAACTCGTGATCTGCCCGCCTCGGCCTCCCAAAGTGCCAGAATTACAGGCGTGAGCCACCATGCCTGGCCTCCAGCATAGTTCTGGAGGCCAGAAATCCAAAATCAAAGTATCAGCAAGGCTGGGTCCTTCTAAAGTCTCTGAGGGAGAAACCGTTCCGTGCTTCTGTCCTGCCGCCTGGAGGCTGCCGGCAATCCTGGGTGATCTTTGGCTCGTATTTGTCTTACCCCAATCGCCATCTCTGTCTCCACATTGTCCTCTTCTCTCTGTGTATTCTCTTTTGATAAGGACACCAGCCATTGGACTTAGGGGTCACCCTAAATCCAGGATGATTTCATTTCAAGATCCTTCACTACCTGAATCTAAAATCACCCTATTTCCTTCTTTTGTTTTTTGTTTTGTTTTTTATTTTCTAAGACAGGATCTCTCTCTGTTACCCAGGCTGGAGTGCAGTGACACAAACACCACTCACCGCAGCCTCAACCTCCTGGGCTCAAGTGATCCTCCCACCTCCACCTATCAAGTAACTGGGAACACAGGCATGTACCATCATGCCCAGCTAATTTTAAAACATTTTTGTCTATTTTGCTTTATTCCTTCTTATGGCTGAATAATAATCCATTGTATGGATAGAGCACATTCTGTCTAGCTTGAGAAAACATATGTTTTATGAGTTTTTTATTTTACATAATTGATCTTATACAGTACGGATGGCGCTGTAAATTTTTTTTTTTCATCTACCAATGTGACTTGGTGAAGCGAGTAATATTGGCAGGTTCTTTAAAGTGTAAGAGACACTGTCAGATTATCTCAAGAAATGGAAGAGAGTTATTGCCTGAAACTCTCCACGGGTGATACATCACTCGTTCTTACAACATATGAAGAAAGGTCTTATCAGTATTCAAGACGCTAAGAAATTAAGTTTCAAAAAAATAAAGCAATTGCCCAAGTACCAAGCGTATGAAAAGCTCTTCAAAATTAGGTACTGAATGGATGAATAAAATGAATCAGTGGCCGAGGTGGGGATCTGAACTCAGCTCTGTGCACTTGAAGGTCAATCTCCTGCCTCTGCACACAGAACCAGAAACCAGAGCAGGGACCACTGTGCATTTAAAGCAACTGCTGTTATATCCTGATGGGAGGCGGGGGCAGAATTATAATCACCCGCTTCCAGCAGTCCTAGGGGACAAGCCCTCTCTCGGGCAGGACAAAATTTTCTAGGGCTGACAGGGAAAACACATCGAACATTTGGTAAATGCACGACCTTTGGAGAAAGAGCTATTCTGAATAACCAGGCTAATAATAATCACCCAAGAGCAATTTCCTGCAAGCTGGTTTCTTAACATACATCTGGCAGTTCATCCGCCTTCCCTCTGCTGCAGACGTGGTTAGTCATTAGTCCAGGTGGTGGGAGTGATGGACACTGCAGTGTGTGAGAGTGTGCACCTTAACCCTTCCTTCGCCAAGTCTTGGGGAGACCTGCCTGGGACACTAGGAAGGACATTTAACCCTAAGGCTCCACCCAACAGACTCACTGGGACATTTTGAATATGTGAATCTGAGACTGGGTGCAGTGGCTCATGCCTGTAATCCAGCACTTTGGGAGACCGAGGCGGGTGGATCATGTGAGGTCAGGAGTTTGAGAGCAGCCTGGCTAACATGGTGAAACCCTGTCTCTACTAAAAATACAAAAATGAGCCGGGTGTGGTAGCGAGCGCCTGCAATCCCAGCTACTCAGGAGGCTGAGGCAGGAAAATCACTTGAACCCGAGAGACAGAGGTTGCAGTGAGCTGAGATGGCATCACTGTACTCCAGCCTGGGTGACAGAGGGAGACTCCATGAAAGAAAGAGAGAGGGGAGGGAGAGAGGGGAGGGAGAGAGGGGAGGGAAGGAGGGAGGAAGGAAGGAAGGAAGGAAGGAAGGAAGGAAGGAAGGAAGGAAGGAAGGAAGGAAGGAAGGAAGGAAGGAGAAAAAAGAAAAGAAAAAATGAGTCTGCATCTCACTGTT